>VZTY01009367.1:0-63396 GCA_013400935.1 Turnix velox | reverse complement strand
CCACTTTTCTATACGGTCAGTTCCTGGAAAACCAGACAATCAGTAGGACTTCTCAACCAGCAGAACAGGGCTGATGGGTGCCACTGATAACTGCAGGTAACATTTCACAATGTCTTTACTCCAGGAGGTGAAAGGGCAGCATTTCCAAGAAAAAAAAAAGCTGCTCTGGCCAAAGTCATCCCTATTTTCATAACCACCTTTATCTTTAACCACAGCTAATGTGAACTCTGAAGATATGAAGTTTAAATTTTCTTATGGAGAAAACCAAGTCACTAAGCTCTAATCTAGATGACTTCTTGGGGTCCCTTCCAGTCCCTGATATTCTGTGTGAAATCACAAATGAAGTATTTCCTAGAAATGCAGGGAGGGTCAGGATTTACAGATACAAGCTCTGAGACAGTTTGTTGCAGCATCAGAATGAATAGGCACAGTATTTGTCCAAACACTTGCTTATACAAATCAAATCCCAGGATATTAACCATGAAGCTAACATTAAGCATTAAACCCCTTTTAGGATCTGATCTTGATAGATAGGTTCTTAAGTACAGACTTAGATGTCCATGACTGATACTTTTAAATATTAACATGGATTTATATGTTTAACTCCTCATTTAGCTACTTAGCTAGACTGAGCTAGCAGATAAAGGGAACCAGCCTCAGATACTCTAGTCTGAAAGCTGCTTCTGATACCTACTTCCTGAATCTTCCAAACTTGGCTTATTGCATATGGCTTTAAATTTTCCTGTTTCCTTCAACTGTGAGGAACTTCTGCCTTCACTTCCTTTTCTAGAACAGGCAGGATCCTGATGCATCCTAGGAAGATAAGGACACTATTTAAGGCATAAAATCTGAACTTACATTAAAAATAGATGGTGAGGTCTGCCCTCACCAGTTAAAAACTGCTCTGATACTGCCCATCTACAGCTCAAAGAAAGAATTTATTTCCCATCTGCTTTAAAACTTCAAGCAAGTAACTCTTGGTGCCCCTGTTTAACTGGCTAGTAGCCATCTGAGCTGTTACAGCCATAGTTCATACATGTAAAACAACAATCCTGTTTCTGAGTTCTAGCTTCTGAGGATGGATTTTATCCAGACAATGCTAAAGTGACTTACAAACGGTGTAAACTGTCTAAACAAATAGTGTAAACTAACTTAGAAATCTCTTTTGATGTCTCATTTTACTCTTGGTCAGGCTAAGATTACATAAGGAGTTAGAACTCTCTTCCCAATAACAAATAGCCACCAAATCACCCTGGCATGCAAATTCAGAAGTAGTAATTAAATAGCTATTCACTCTTATAGCAGTGGATGACAGAGACTAGCAGGCAGCCTGACCTGACAAGGACTAAGGCCATTCACAACATCCTTCTTTCTAAGCTGGAGAGATATGTATTTGATGAGGGGACTGTTCAGTGGGTAAGAAGCTGTCTGGACTTTTGCATCCAGCAGCTAGCTGTCAGTTGCTGCATGTCCAGGTGGAGAGTAGTGTCCCTCAGGGATCCCTGCTGGGACCAGTGCTGTTTAATATTTTCATCAATGCTCTAGACAGTGGCATTGAGTGCACCCTCAGCAGGTTTGCTGATGACACCAAGCTGAGCGGTGTGGTCAACACACTGGAGGGATGGGATGTCATCCAGAGGGACCTAAACAGGCTGGAGAGGTGGGGCCCTGCAAACCTCATGAAGTTCAACAATTACAAGTGCAGGGTGCTGCATGTCAATAGGCTGGGCCAATCCTCGTTACCAGAACAGACTGGGAGGTAATGGGATAGAGAGTAGTTCTGTGGAAGAACTGTTTCTGTGGGAAAGACTGGTGGATGAAAAGCTGGACCTGAGCCAGCAGTGTGTAGTCAAAGTCCAGAAGGCCAACTGTATCCCTGGCTGCATCAGCAAAGCCATGGCCAGCAGGTCAATAAAGGTGATTCTACCCCTTTACTCTGCCCTTGTGAGACCCCACCTGGAGTTACTGTATCTGGCTGTGGAGCCCACAGCACCAGAGGACCATGGAACTGCTGGAGAGGTCCAGCAGGCCACAAGGATGATGCCAGGGCTGAAGCCACTCTCCTGTGAGGACAGGCTGAGAGAGAGGGGGTTGATCAGCCTGGAGAAGAGAAGGCTCCAGGGAGACTTTTTAGTGACCTCCCAGCACCTGAAAGGGCATACAAGAAAGTCTGGGAAGGACTGTTTCCAGGGGTATGGAATGATAGGACAAGTGGCAATGGTTTTACGCAGGGCAGGGTTAGATGATAAATTAGTAAGTTCTTCACTTCCTAAGTGAAGGTGAGATGAGGCTCTGAAATAGGTTGCCCAAAGAGGTGGTGGAGATGTTATCCCCAGAGACATCCAAAGCCAGGCTTGATGAGGCTCTGAGCAACCTCATCTAGTGCAAGATGTCCCTAGGACTAGATGGCCATTGAAGGTCCCTTCCAACACTATGATTCTATCCCTTCTCCCTGAGGAAGCCCCTATTGAGACCCAGTGGAGGAGGCAGGATTCAGCTGCAGGAGCCATGGGAATTCAGGGAGCTCTGAAGATGCAGAATCCTCATTAGGCCACAGAGCTGCAGCATCTGCTCAGCACTGGGCTGGAGGGTGTGCATGGAGTAGAAAAGCTGTACAATTCATTAATTCTTTCCTTCTCCTGGGAACTGCTCAGGGTAGCTCAGCAAACTGGGTCATCAGAAGAAGACAGAATTAGTTTTCTTCTTTCTTTTTGAAATTCAAATCCTCCACACATGAATGAAATGCTATTCCTGTATCATAACATCTTCTACAAATGCTTTTAGAAGTGCCTTTTCTTCCTTAATTTCCAGACTGAGGGTGGCTGATGCTCCATGCTAACAATTTCTCTGTGTGGCCTGTGCACAGTAACACCCAATGTGCTTCATTAACCTTTACTATGTTGCATTAAAATTGCATAAGGATTACTATCAGAGATGATTAATAAAAATACCCTTAACTAAGGTTTTAGTTGCTGGAAAATATACAGCAGCGTGTACCTCCAGTTCTCTCATTGTCAAAAGAATTATCAGAAATATTTTCCGCTGCTCTTTTAAGGTAATACTTGGAACCTGATCCAAAAACCTTCAGCTCCTGATGTTGTGAAGATGTAATTTAAGCTATCACAGTGGTCTGGGGAAAGGTTTAAAGCAATGTCCATAATGCAGCAACAGCTTACAGACTGCATCTTGGATTAAAAATAAATAGATATATGTTCTTCTGTGAAAACCAGATACAGAAGGCTCTGCCTGCAACTCAGGAAGATGCACTGTGGGAAAGGGCTTTTCTACTGACTTTGCAAATGTGATTGTAATAGGCAGATGATCAAAGGCCAGCTCGCAGGCACATGATGGGAATGGAAAACAGTCAAGTGCAGAAGCTGTCATTAGAGTGAGTGATGGAAATACTGAAAAGGAAAAAATGTTGAAGAAAAGCGTGTCACTTAGTACCATCAAATGCACCAACAACTTAACAAAATCAACAAGTCATAGAATCATAGAATAGTTTGGATTGGAAGGGACTTTAAAGATCATTGAGTTCCAGCCCCCCTGCCATAGGCAGGGACACCTCCCACTAGATCAGGCTGCTCAGTGCCTTGTAGCAGTGCCTTGCTACTGGAACCAACAGCAATGCACAGAGGCAAAACATCTACACTTTGGATTCTGTGCAAGGTCTCAGGTGCCTCAGGAATTTGAACTTTACATAACCATCCTAACTGCAGTCACAATCTATCCTTCCAAGCCTCGTTCATGTGATGTGGCCTTTCTGATATAAGGGTATCTAGCAATGGCTTCAAAAAAAGGTGAGACTTTATCTTACAGAACTTAGTGTTGCTATTGTCCCATTCACTTCTAACTTACAAGCACAATGAAATTGCAGTCAACATCTCACTACCCTTTGAACTTACTAGACTCTTATCTACTAACATGCACTGATTATTTCCTTCCTAACTTCTCTTACTCATACCTAAAGTCTGAAAAGCTGTGCTATCACTGTACAACTAATAATTACAGAAATGCACAAAGGTTAGGTTTCATGTCAAATGCAGAACAGAATCCCAGGGAAGGAGCAAGAAGTCTAGCAGTAGCATGTCTCAATGAAGACACTGCAAACACAAGGCTACAAAATGCAAGGACGTTAATGATTCCTGACAGAACAAAAGAATAAATCTTTCCCAGCAGTAGCTGCAACCCTTAGGTATAGTATAAAGGTGAAGTGATGGCCTAGAGGCCTGCTGCGGATTGCTGCGAAACAATTAGGATCACAGAGCTGGAAGGGACCTTCAACAGTCACCTTCTCCAAACCACCTGCAGTGAACAGAGATATCCTGTACTAGATCAGGTTGCTGAGAGCCTCAGCAAGCCTGGCCTTGAATGTCACCAGGGATGGGGTCCATTACCTTTCTGAGCAACCTGTGCCAGTGTCTCACCACCCTCATGGTGAAGAACTTTTTCCTAATGTCTAATCTAAGCCTGCCCTGCTCTAGCTTATTGGTCAGCCATCATCATGCCAACTAGTGCTTTGTAATCTTAAGAAGGATTATAGCTTTGATTCTTGCTCTTAGTAACATTTATCCATAAGGGAACTTGAATATTTTTACTCTTTTGCCTTTGCCAGATGTAAGTGTCAGAGGACAGCACACAGAGAACCTGATCCTTCTCGTTTATGCATGCTTAAACATAAAAAACATTATGGCTGCTAGAGCAGGCTTTACAGATCTTTGATTTATTGACTTGAGGAAGAGTAACTCTTTAACAGCTGTTATATGCTCCATAGTTTCATGAGTGTGTTTCTCATTAAGAGAGAGACCAATAGACCAACAAGCTCTCTAAAACTATATTCCCTCTTCCCCACAGTTTAACGACATTGGTGTTTTTGAAACAGTCTGGCAAGTCAAGTTCTACAACTACCACAAGCGGGATCATTGCCAGTGGGGAAACAGCTTTGGCAGCATCGAGTATGAATGCAAACCCAATGAAACACGCAGCCTGATGTGGATCAATAAAGAGTCCTTCCACTGAAGAGATGTCAAACCAATACTGCTGGACAATCTCCCTAAAAAAAATTTTTAAAAACCTACCTTTTTAAACCAGCAAGGAGCCTTAACAAAGGCATACTGTAAGTAATGTTGCTTTGTTCTGTAAGTTTCCAACAACTATGTTGTATATACAGGTGGTGCCACTAAAAATCTTTGCCTGTTACTGTATTTTAAGTTTACCATGGCATCTGCAACATTCTTTATCTGTTACTCCAAGAATACTGAAAAGTTTGTGGTAAAGAGCATTTGATAGCTGGGTAGAGAGTTGTAGCATCACAATACTGTCATAAGTATTTGGATTATTCCCCACTAAATGGTTCCACAAGACCTAACAACATTTGTGAAGTGCTGTGCTTTATTGCTTAGCATTTGGATGCAACATGACATCAGTGATTTCTGTATTTCTATTCGTTTGCTCCTGAATTGGTGTGCTCCTCCCTCCAAGCATTTTGTTGTACATGTCATCCCAGTGGACAGCAAAAAATGCAAATTATGGATGTCTATAGGTTTAGTGAAATGGGAGCTAGTGCACTGTGGATATTGTGCTTTTTTTACCAAGGGATTTGGAAACTGATTCTCCCTTTTAAGTGCTGCTAAATATTCTGTGAAGTTTGCTAATTTATCAATTCTCTCAAAATCAGGTTCTTCGCTGTTAAGTTTCCCAGTCTCTTAAATAGCTTTTAGAAATGCCATAAAACACACTACCCTGAATGAAGGAGAAGCAATAAATCAGCTATGGTATCAAAGACATCTAACAACATGGCTAATATCTATCTTAAGGTCATACAGAATTCTATAAAGACATACAGCAGCCATGATTAATTCAGTTCTCCAGTAAGAGTACTGACAGTAAGCTCCATTTTTGTTTTTTATGACACGTGGCTCAAGTGCAATCCTACAGATCAACTTCTTCAAGCCTGATCCCTGTATTGTGCACAAATGGACAGGATTTCTGACCAACAAACACTCAGCAGTGTGAGGAGTGCGGATCCCAGTGCGTTGTTTATACATGAATTGCACTCTTTCAAATAAAGATAAGCATGTAAGAATTTGCATGGTTATGACCAAAGGTGCTACATAAACACTAGCTGAGTGTTTAACATACAACAAAAACCAAACAAACCTTTTCTTTCAGTGAATAAAGCAGGGAAATTATTACACTGTTCCATCCCAAACTTGGGCTGAAGTAAGCTGTCAGTTCTTGCATATCTGTTATTCCCTTTGTGAATAATTTGTAAATTGTGTATGTAAATGGTAACCATGACTTTTGATCTTTGTAATAAAGGACTTAAATGATTCTGTGTATGAGCGTCTGAATGAACTGAAAATGCATCAAAAAAGGCAGTGGTTTCACGAAGTCAAACACCAGAGTGAACACAGTCTGTGTTTTTCACTTCAAAGTGCCTCATGTTCTTTATACGAATTTACTGTTTCTAAGAAATACAGATCCAATTTACTAGATTGCAGAGAGTCAGTGTGGTAGCACTTATCACATCTTATTGGTAAAACTCAACTGCATTCTGTTGCACTAACGAAGCAGGAAAAAGCTCACATTTCAGCCAAGCAAAGTACCAAGCAAGTGTTTTCTTCCATTGAATTAACAATCAAAAAACTTGACTGTTTGAAGACTTCCACAAACAAAAAAGCCTGAGATGATGTAATACTCCCCTGACACAGTGAGACAGAGCTGCATCTCTACCCTCAGGACGCATTACACATGCACATTTTGATGAAATTCCAGAAAAAATGCCCTGTGTGAACTTCTTTCCTAGGATCTTCCTAGATTATGGTAAGAATTCTTCAAAGTGAAAAAAGGTAGCTAAGCAAATTCAAATGAAAGCTGTACTTCAGTCAGAAGTGCTATTGCCAATACTTTAGTAGAAATTTCCAGATGATGCCAAACTCTGCTGAGCTGGATATTAGAGAAATAGCAGTGACTTGCCTGAGCTTCTCCTTTCAGTCCCATGTGTTCAGTCACTCTGCTGAGCCCTTCCCAGCACAGTGAAACTCTGCTGCGAGAACATGATTTCCTTCCACAACATTTGGCCTACTTGGGTTTATTCAGCTTGACTGTACAAACCAGAATTACATCAAGCAAGAAAAATAGAGGATTCCTAGAACAACAGAAACACTTCTAGTAAAATTAAAATGGGTAAGACAGGCCTTTACTTTGAGCTCAGCTTTTATAAAATCCATGGCCCATAGTGTCCTAGCCTTCTAGCATTTAAGAAATGTTATAATAAATAAACCCAGACTACCCTGGCACAGGAGGGCAATTGATTCCAGTGAGCTGGAAGGACTCTTTTCCCAAGATAAATACACATTTTCATATTAATGCCAAATAGGACAGCAATTTTCTCATGTCCTCACAAGTCCTGTAAAAATTCAGCTGAAATTCAGTCCAGAGGGTGGAGAAAAAAAGACCCTGCAGATGGAGTGAGTTGCTTTTGAAAGGAAGGAGAAAACAACCAGACCACCTGTATCTCCATATTCCAACACTGAATATTGGTGCCTGCAACCACAGCTCCCTCTTGAAGATAGTGGCACTGATAAAAAGGATGAGAAGTCATTCAGAACTTATCATGGGGAAGGTGTAAATGGCATTTATCAGCTGTTACATCCTCCCTGGATGAGGTTTCAAGCACGCAGAAACGTGGCTTGATGGCCTTGAGTTAATTCTAATTATAAGATTATTCACATGGTGCTTAAGTGCCCACACCACCATGGAGGACCACTGGTGCTTTGTGTGTGTAAAGCAAAATAGTCCCACCAAAGTCCCCTAGCTCAGCAAGTGCTCCACTAGCACAGCACGTGTTTGCTCCTGGAAAGAGAGATTGAAGACTTGAGCAGATCTCTAAAAGTCATGTCTTGAATCTCTTTCATCCAGATCAACTCCAGTAAATATTCATAAAGCCTGAGTCACTTTAAAAAACCCCTGATGCTTATTCATTATTCAACCAGTGACATTAAGGCTTCAGAGAAGTTTGCTCTTTACACAGCTCCTTTGAATTAGCACTCCAAAATTCAGAACAGGACATAGTAATAAGCTTAAGTATTTATTTGTTTTTATCCATTATAATGTCAGAGAATGCTGACAGTTTGTCATAGAATCATAGAATAGTTTGGGTTGGAAGGGACCTTAAAGATCATCGAGTTCCAACCCCCCTGCCATAGGCAGGGACACCTCCCACTAGATCAGGCTGCCCAGTGCCCTGTCCAGCCTAGTCTTGAACACCTCCAGAGAGGGAGCATCCACAACCTCTCTGGGCAACCCATTCCAGTGCTTCACCACCCTCACTGTAAAGAATTTCTTTCTTATGTCTAGTCTAAATCTATCCCCCTCCAATTTATATCCATTGTTTCTAGTCCTCCCATCCGATATTATGTTAAAAATTCCTTCCCCTGCCTTTCTGTAGGACCCCCTCAGGTACTGATAAGTTACTATGAGGTCCCCTCTGAGCCTTCTCTTCTCCAGNCGAGTAGAGGGGTAAAATCACCTCTCTTGACCTGCTGGTCACACTCCTCTTGATGCAACCCAGCTGAGACCACAAATCACTCATATATGAAAGCTTTATACATAGAGTTTGGGATTTTTCTCATGAAGTGTCCAGCTTTCAATTTCATAATCAAGACTGAAACAAACACACCAAATGTTTCAGAGTTGCTTCTTCATTTATATTTAGGTAGCAGTTAGTACTTTCAGACTGCTGAGAAAAAGGATCTGAGAGCAAGTTATTAGCCATGATACAGCTGTGATCCTTCGGAGGGGTTTCGTTAGGTCAGTAGAGTTTGCACAAGGCTCTGTGGTTAGCCCAGCTACTACAGGCTTTGGTATCTCCTACCATCTGACTGTACCTGAAAACAAAACAGTACTGCTAAAGTCTCTGTGCCCTTCTAACACAAGTCTCGGATGTTTCAATGGCTTCAACTGAAGCTCTGGCTTGCAGACACAAAGTGATCACCAGTGATTCCAGATTGGCAGAGCATGAGGAAAACCATGTTTATTACATTTTTCATAGAATTGTAGAGTTGGAAGGGACCTTCAAAGTGGCTCTTGTTGTGAGGCCTTGGAGTTCCTTCTGTTGGTCTGGGAGATCTTTGTGTGAGGCTTTAGAGCTCATTCTGATGGCCTTTGAGCAACATGCCTTAGTATCAGAGTTCCATGTGTGTGACTTGGACCTCCTTGTGTAGGGTTAGGAGAACATGCTTTGAGGCCTTGGAGCTCCTTGTGTCAGTCTTGGAGCACTTATTGTGAGGATGAATTGTAGGCTCCATTTGTCAGGGACACACAGGCTCTCTGTATAGGACTTGGAGCTCCTCCTGTTGGCCTCTGATCTTGAGATAGCATTTGAGGACCTTGGGCTGGTCTCCGAGCTCCATGTGTGGGCCTTGGATCTCAGTATTTTTGTCTTGGAGCCCACAAATAATGCTCCAAACTTGGCATAAGGAGCTCCAAGGCCAATACATGGAGATCCAAACCTGACACAAGGAGATCCAAGGTCCACAAATAGAGCTCTGAGGGAGACACTAGGACCTGTAAGGCTGACACAAGAAGCTCCAAGGCCAAAACAAGCTGCTCAAATTTTTTTTTTTTTTTTTTAGAAAGTGAGGCCACTATGCATTTACTTTTGCTTTGTAGCTGTAAGAGACCTTTCACAAAAGTCACTTTCTCTCAAGTAATTTATTTCCGTACAAAATACAACCTACACCATGAAATACAAACCAGTGTGTTTTTCTCTCACCCCTTTCAGCTATCATATCATTTAATGCTATTGTAAAGTAGATGTGAAAATTTAAGACAGAAAATACAAGTTAGATCACATTTCCTTCAAATACTACAATTCTTTGGCAGTAGAAAAACTTAGAAGGGATTGATTGGTTTGATGTGTTCTGTGTTTTTTTAATGAAGTTCATAGGAACTATAATACCAGAAGATAAACACTCCAACGTAAGATAAAGGATCTTCCACTCTTTTCCTGGGGAATGCATCACTGAGGAGTTAGTATCATTTCCCAGCAGGTCAGTGATCTTATTTCAGTGACCTTGTTCTAAAGCACCAGTGACAACTTATAATGGTAAAGCATTAAATAGTGGTAAAGCATGTAAACTCTCTCAAGTGCTTTCCAAAACATCAGGTGCCCCTCTGCTAACTTACATGCTTTCAAGTGTTATGAAGTTATGTTATGAGCAGTTAATAATGACTTTGCTACAGGCTGAACCTGTAAGAACTGACTGATCAACAGGCTGTTATAAGATATCTATTTGGGATAGATCAAATCAATTTTTCTAATGTGCCCTTACAGTGTTCTATGACAGAGCAATGACCAGCTGCTGGACTCAACAGTTGTGGTTGATGGTTCAAGAGCCACCTAAGTTGGTGAATTTTCAGACTGGGAGAAGAAAGGGGATGGCAAGAGGAGTACAAGGATTGTGTACTTGATTATACTTTTTCTCCTCTTAGACTATAATCATGGAGATAGGATATTGAAAAGTCTTTTATATTTAATCAACATATTTGCAACCTCCCTGCTGGAAGTGGGGGGTCATTGTGCCCCTAGAAGACAGCTGTAAAAATGCCCAGATCTACCTCCACTAAGTTTCTCTACACACATTCCAATATTTGCTTTACAGGGGGGTATAATGTTTTCCACATTACTCTTAGTAGAGGAAATCTCAGTGGTAGGTTAGTAACAAACTGACAAGCTGTATGTGCAACAACAAACAGCAGAACTGTTGCTGTCTTTGGACTTACAGTTGCCAAATTAAAAAATATTCTGTTTTTCATTATTTAAAAATACAGCATCCAAAGCCAGTAAGAGACCACAAGGAGGTATTATTGTGTAGATATTCCACACTGAGCTGACTTGAGCTGTTAACACCATTTAAAACAGAAGAAAACCCCAGATCTACGAGTCTCTGATAACCAACTGTGTAATCTCTGCACAGTGTTGCTGGGGTTGCTAAATCTAGTCTTGATACTGCAGCATCAACATCCATGAGGTGCAATTGCTTCATTCATTCTGTGACTTTCTGTGGAAGTATGTACAGATCTTCCTCATGGAAACAGAAGTGGTTGCAGCCTGGGAAGAAAAAAATAAATAAAACTAAAAAAATAAATAAAACAAAACAAAAACTCAAATGAACAAAGAACATTCCTAGGTTAACATTTCATATAGTGCCTCCTCTCCATCTCTGCTCCAGTTTGTTTAGCTTCCCAAGTAAGATGGTGAATAAAAATTCTTTACTATAATCTGTATGTCTCACAGGTAAGATGCTTACTACCTACTGGAAACATTGGCTAAAACCTACCATTTTCTTACTGCCATAGAGTAAGATTATGGCTTTATTTCTGCTTCTCTGTAGCAGATGAGAGCATTGCAGGTCTCCATTAAATCAGTAGATGCTGCTAGTATTCAAAGTACATCTTTAGGCTTTGAGTACAACACAGGAGCATCCTGAAATCTGAACTAGAGCATACTGGGCAGGAAAATTTCCACAGCAATTTTTCCAGGGCAAATCCTTCTGTCCTCTGTTTCAACAGGTACAGCACATAGTACAAGCAAGATTTCTTGGTGCAACCACAGTATGAAGAGATCAGCTGCTAAGTCTTAAGGACTGGTGGCTTGCTCACTTCATACCTGATAGCAGTGCTGGAAGTGGCAAAATCAGGTAAGAAAGGGAGATACCAAAATAAGCCTTAAGGATGACAACACCTTCTAGCACCAGATAATCATTTGAGAGTACTACTAAAATTTGATGATTGAAAATTTACCAAACAGGTACTGAAATAAGACTCAGTCAAAGAGACTGTATGACTTGGAATCCATCTTCAGAAATTAGTTGGGTTTGGTTAAAAAAAAAAAAACAACCCATAATTCTCATTTCTCAGTTTGCATGCTAAACCCTCCTACTCCAAATTTTTTAGCTGCTTTATAAGCTTAACTTCCAGATTCCAGGATGAGCTCTGTGTCAGGCTTTTTGTGAGAAGTAGGATTTTGTAGGTCAGATCCTGCCCTTTGACTCTTTTACAATTCCTTTGTTTTCTGCTAGTCGAAGGAACCAAAGGCATTATTTAGCCCTGCAGTTTTAACGTGGGTAACAAAATCTTTTGCTACCTGGGCTAGAATAGAATTTAGTCCTCTTTTAGCATTTTTCCAATGCTAACATGGCTTCCCAGTAAAATAAACAGGCAGATGTGGCAGTGAACACACATATACAGCACATCTGCCAGGAAAGGTGCGGTCATTTTTGTGCTCCTCTGAGTAGAGCTGGATTTCAGATGACTGCTACATTCTTTGAACACTCATCTGGCGACTGCAAAAACCTCTGAGCTCCTGTGTGCCCCAAATCTCTTTAAAATGAGACACTATTATCTGTTAGTTCTGTTCCTGCAAAGAGAGCATTACTAGTTAACAGCATAAATGAATCTGGTTTATTAGGACAGAAATCATTCCTTTTGTCCATATTCAAAGGGATCAGATAATTCTTTGAATGTCTGAGCAGGAGAAAATAAACAAGGGGAGGGTGGCAGCTGGGGATAACTTCTTTCATTATGACAGTCACTGACTATCCTACTTACAGTTTTTGGTGAATTGGCCACTGCCTCTCGTCGCTTGCCACCAGGATTGCAAGATGATGGGGGGCTGTGTGACACATTCTGGCTGCCAGCTCTGCCTGTCCTCTTCTTCTCTGCCAGGGACAACAACCAGTTTTTTCTATCTGGTGAACTATTCTCTTTATCCACAGCCTCAACATCTTTCCCACATGGAGATCTAAAAAGATGGGGGGGAGTTTGAACACCTGATGGATTAATATGGTTTCCAGGAAAGGAAGGATCTTCTGGGCTGTGGCTGGAGCCTTCACAGTCGTTATTCAAGTCAGCCAGGCTGAGGGACCCTTCATCACATGCTTTTTGGTCCGCAGCCAAGTGACATAAATTCAACTTGGATTTCTTAGCTTCACAGTCCAGTTCAGTCACACAACTACAGGCCTGCAGACACTTCTGGTCCACATCATCCTCCTTGCTGCAATCAAGCCTTCTCTTGGCACGCTTCTCAAACTGCAAGTGTGGGGCTTTAGAAGGGCATGGGGCTTCCTGGAGACCTTGGGTGACTTCTGACAGTGCTTTTCTAGGAGAAGGAGTCTTTTTCCCCACTTCTGGGGCAGAAGTGGACTGAGGTCTTATAATCCACTGTTTAATGGACATTTTGGATGATGGGATCAGTTTGGGAGAAGTGTATGGGCTGGCTCTGCTCTGCTTGGCTGGGGTGCAGGCTGTGGTTGTCAGGGTTTTGAGAGTGCTCGTTGGAGTGTTTGTAGACAAGGGAAGGTCTCCAGAGTAAGTGGGAGCACAGGCAGCTGGCCGTGGAGAGGAAATGCATGGGCTGCTCACTGTGAAAGTCTTGGCAGGAGTACTGTGTGGGCTGGCTGGCAGTCCTGATAGGGGAGAAATAAGCAGTCTGATGAAGAACACAGAACAGAACACAGAACAGCCCTTTCATAAACACCCCTTCCAACTAGGAGACTAATTCAGCGCTGTGTTTCTCAGACACACTCTTTTGAATTAAGTGGTTGAGTAAAACCCCTCTAATTTTGGGTAAACTGGTACAAGTCCTCTGTAAAACCCTTTATCTTATGGATAGGTATTATACAGCACATTTGTGAACACCAGAAGTCTGTCCCTTCTTTTATGTCAGCTACAGCCAAGGGAGACAATACAGATTTTTAAATCTTCCAAGTTTATCTAACCCTGCTGGAAGCCTTTCAGTGTCTTCTTTCTGTACAGAAATGCTGCCAGAAAGCAAGGCTGGTCTTCATCAGTACTCCCACCCTTAATGGTTGCATAACTGAGTGGAAAGACAGAGCTAATTACAATACCAAAGAAGCCATACACTGTAATGCCCTACCACTTGAATAATTCTCCTGGTCAGGCATTAATGGTTGCATACTTTAAAGATGGAAAATAAAAAATAGAGTGAAAACAAGAAGGGACATACTTTGATTCTCTTACAGTGCTGCAAAAAATCTTTCAGCAAAAAGACATTAGTATGAAGATGGTAGTTATTCGAATCAAAATCATAGAATGGTTTGGGTTGGAATAGCTCTAACACACAAAACAGAGTTAAAGGTTCCTTTCTTGATAAAATATGCTACTTCATAACAACTTACTTCAATATGGACTAAGAGAAATTAGCTGCCAAGATTGGATCTCTTAATCTTTAATGAGCACTTACAAGATGATAATATCTGAGCTATGGAATTAGTTGCACTTAAAAATCTAAGCTCCTGGGGAAGGAGAAAAGTAGCAAACTGATGATCCCTAATGACCACCTACAAATTCACCAACCAGGACGACTGCATGAGTAGCTGGGTATGAACACTCTCAGTATCAATCCAATCTGAAATTCATGCTATGGAGACACTGGATAAAGTAATGAAAGCTATCCTGAAGGTTGTATGGGTGTCACACCAAGAAGCTGGAGTTAAATCCAGTAAGCAGCTAGTCACAAGGGCTCAGTAGTGGGCCCAGCCCTCTTTAATGCCTTTATCAATGATCTGGACGAGGTGATCTAGTGAAACCTCAGCAAGTTTGCAGACAACACCAAGTTGGGCGGGAATATTGACCTGCTTGAGGGTAGAAAGGGTCTGCAGAGGGATCTGAACAGGCCAAGGACAATGGGATGAGGTTCAAAAAGGTCAAGAGCTGGGGGTTGAGGAGGGTGTTGGTGGACGTCTGGCTGAACCAGCAGTGCACCCAGGTGGCCAAGAAGGCTTACAGCATCCTGGCCTGGACCGGCTTGGTGAGCAGTACTAGGGAAGTGATCCTCCCCTTTGTCATCAGCACTGGTTCGTCCCCACATCAAGTATTGGGTCCAGTATGGGACACCTCACCACAAAAACGACATTGAGGCACTGGAGTGAGTCCAGAAAGGTAACAAAGCCGGAGAAGAGTACGGAGAATAAGTCTTAAGAGGAGTGGCTGAGGAATCTGGGATTGTTCAGTCTGGAGGAGACTGAGGGGAGACCCCATTGTCCTCTACAAGCACCTGGAAGGAGGCGGTAGAGGGGTGGGGGTTGGTCTCTTCTCCCTGTTAACAGATGATAGAACAAGAGAAAACGTTGCACCAGGATGGGGTTAGATGAATATCAGGAAAACTTTTTTACACTGAGAAGGTTATGCCCAGGGAGGTGGTCAAGCATGGAGGTATTTCAGAGACAGACAGACTTTGTGATTAGAAATATGGTTTAGGGATGGTTCTCGTTAGAGCTGGGTTGATGGCTGGACTAGATGATCTGAAAGGCTCCTTCCAACCCATGTGATTCTATGACTCTAAGCAAACAGATGCACAAAATAAAGAATATGAATACTGGGCTTTTTTGGAAGATTCCATCTATTATTCAAGCTTCTACTAAGCTAGTTTCAAGCTGTTTGCATTAATGCTGCTACTGCATGTAAAGCAATACTGCAAATACCTGCAGCCAGCCTGCATAACATCAAAGCAGGTTTTCTCTGTTCACTGCTACAAATCTAGAGTGATGTTATCAATCTCCAGATTTAAAAAGATACAAATTTTCCATTCACAGGCCTGTATCAGAAATTTGGTTACACAAAAACACAGAGAAAGCAGTTCAACATAGGGAAACAACAAAAGTGATTCTTAAAGGGCAGAAAACTGCTTGCTGATTTTGATGATATAGGTCCACAGTCAATACACAATCTCAAGTCTCACAATTTGTTCCACATAAATGCCTGGAGAACTACATAGATCTCATCCCAGCAGGTCAGAAGTAGCACTTTGCTTGCCAACTCTCAATCAAGTCTCACTGATAACATATAGGGTTTATCTGCAATGTGCTTTGTGCTCAAGAACCAAGGTCAGCAGGAAGCCTACTGTTGTGTCTACAGTGTCTGTGTACTTTCCCTCCCCTTCTGTGTTACTTTAATCCAGTAAGAGCAAGAAGAAATAAGTTATTTTCTAGTGCAATTGCCACAGTTGACTTGTAAATTCTAGCATACAAGTTAGCTTAGGTTTCAAGTTTCTGGGCTAGATCTATTACCTCTCTTTTGCTGAATCTAGTACACGAAGTGATTTTTGAGTCCTCTCTGAAGAGGAGAGTGTGCACATCTAAACCATTTGTCAGCTGCAGACCTAGCACTCTTCTCTGCTATTGTTCTGCAAACTTCCTGCAAGATTCTTACTCACTGGTGAAAGGTTAGAGGTAAGTTATCCCTTTCTTTGTGTTAGCCAAGGTAAAATTCATTTGGAGGGTGACTAGAGAACATCAGTAGAACACAGAGTCACACCAGCAGCTGCTGGGAAGCCATTGAATTAATAGCTTCAGAGCTACTCTATGGTGAAGCTAATCTTATTTCACTTTGGAGGGAGGGGGGCATACTCCTTTCACCTTCTCTACTGTAACAAGATAAAACTTTCAGACAAGTCTGAGTAATGCTGTCATCCAGGGCTCCTTTCTTGTGGTTCTAGAGCAGTGAGTAGCTTCTCCAGAGCTGGTATCTCTTGCCCTGCTGTGAGCATCCTGCATAGTTTGTCCAATTGCCTAAGCTTTATAGAAAGATAGTCCATTTGTTACCAGCCTTACTTGTGAACAGTTGTACAGTACTGATTCATTTTGGAACATTTTAATTGTGACCATCTATGTGCTATGAATACGTACTTCACTATAGAGCTGTCTATAGTGAAGTCAGCACCACTGTATGAAGCTGATGAGAGAGATACAATGTTGATAGCAGTGGCAGCAAAGAAATCTGGGCAGGAGGAACCAGCAAACTAGAAAAAGCACTACTCTCCCTACTCTCAGTTATTATTTTTTTTAAAGTGTGACTTCTTGGTACAATGAACATACATGTGATACCTCATTTGGCTGTTCAGTCATTGAACACTGCCTAAAAAGCTGTTTGCTTTGCAGTCTGGTCATATATACCTTGGCATACTTGTAAAGTATCAGCCTTGGTGGCTGAAGTATTTACAAGTAGAAGTGTCTGTCTGGCTATATGAACTATTGTCTAGTATGAAAAAAACAAAAAACAAAAAAACACTAATAAGGCAACCCAAAGGCTTTTGTTGGTACAGAAAAAACAAAATTCAGAAGCCATGATGCAGAGCAAGATAGTTCAGAGGCCTTACCTGCTGCACACTGTTGCTCTGGTTTCTTCCGAGTGACCCAGCCCACCAGATCAGTTTTGGGAAACTTCTCCTCCTCAGGATGATGATGTAAGCGCCAAATTCTTACAGTGTTGTCATCAGAGCATGTGGCAATCTGCAATATAAATAAGTTTCTAGGAGTAACCAGGACACATCACTGGCCAAGGGAACTAGAACAGCCACACCTGACACACCACACCAACCTCAATGAGGAAGGAGCCTGGTTGAGGGGACAGATATTCCCATAAGCAAAAAAGCAGCTAGACACCGATTTATTATTGTCCCACATAGCAGTATTTGCTATAAAGCAGGCATGGTTGTGACCTTCTTGTCTTTCTGCTAGAGAAAGCTCAGTCACCAGTATCTGTTTGCCTTGCATAGCTCTGCAACAGGCAGGAGGGGCCTGCTCAGGAAGAGCCAGGGGCACATTTTGAGACTCCATAGAATCATAGAATAGTCTGGGTTAGAAGGGACCTTAAAGATCATTGCGTTCCAACCTCGATGGAGGGACACCTGCCACTAGATCAGGCTGCCCAGTGCCATGTCCAGCCTGGTCTTGAGCACCTCCAGAGAGGGGGCATCCACAACCTCTCTGGGCAACCTGTTCGAGTGCTTCACTACCCTCACTGTAAAGAATTTCTTTCTTATGTCAAGTCTAATCACCCAGCAGACAAAAGCACCCATGCTGGTTTTTGCACCTGCATCTCGCTCTGTCTCCGTTACTCATGACTTTTCCTGCTTGGAGAAAAAAACATTTGCAACACTCTGAGAAGATGACATTGGAAGGCTACTGCCTTAAGCACTATCTCTTTGGAGACAGATGTCAGCAGTAGCCGGCAGAGAAACCAACTCTGCTAGAAACATCGGGATAGATCCTTGCCACAGCATCACATGCACCAAAAGGATGAGTGGAATCTCATCTGAAGAAGCAGACCCCACCTGCCCCATATTTTATAGCTCTCTCTGGGCAGGTTAGCTGGTTACTCACCAGCAGTAAGGAAAAGGAAATGACCTGGCTAGAGTTCATAGTAGTCTGTATGGGAAAGTGCCTCTACTTTGAATATGCCTTGACCTCTGTGACACCAATAATGTCCCTACAGAAGGCAACTTTGTCTCTCAAATCACTCCAAGCAGCTTCCTGACCTGTTTCAGCATTGCATTTTCCACTTTCCTTCCTGCGTCAGCACCCGTGCAATGACTATTTCTTAACTGTGTAAGTAACAGCTTTAAAGGCATTATTGGTCTGCATTTCCAACACATCATTATCAGGATGCTGAGCTATCTCTAGATCACAAATTTAATATCAAAATACTAGTTCTAGTGTTTCTTGTTCTAGTTCTTGCACAACTAGAACATCCTGTTCTTCTGCCTGAAGACTCCCAATGTCCTGGACCACTGAACTTTTCTGAAGACCCAGTGCTATAGTGTGAGCTAGGGAAAATGGCTGACTTGCTTAATTCTGTAGGATGAAAATATTAGTTATTATTACAACACTATCAAGGGTTTTTTAGGGTTTTCTCATTTTAAGCTAAGTTTTTGGGGCAACACACAAATATGATCAGAAGGGTGAGGAAGCTCTAAGTATGGAACCACAAAACAAGCTTTTGGCTTATGAAAGCCCTAATTAAATCATTTAAGAGTCTCATCTCCTATAGGTAGTATCACAAGTTTGCATGAAAGGTCCTTATGACAAGCACTGGTTTACTGCTCCTCCAAATAAACATTTTTACAAACAATTGACTAAAAATTTCCATCCAAATAAACAAATACTGCTGCAATTTTGAAAAGCAGATGTTGTAACATCACATCTATTGTTTCACAGGAAAGACACTTTTCCAGAAAACAAACCTTAGTGAAGTCTGAAGGACACCAAGCAATGGAAGTAACTTCTTCAGAGTGACCAACAAGTACCCATGGAGGAAGACTGGGCTCAGAAACCTTAAAAACACCATAAAAAAAACAAATATACAATCAGAAGCCTCACAACCTAATATATATCACTAAGTAAAGATCTCACAGACCATTATGAGTCAACTCCAGGCTGCTTTGAGTAGGAGGGGGAGGTAGGGGGTATCCTACATGAACATGAAAAGCAAATTAAATGGAAAGAGCCAAGCAGTTCCAACATTGCACACCTGGGTCCCTCCCAGTCACCTCACCTTCCAGATGTATGCATTGGAGTCACTTGAGCCACTGACCAAGAACTGGTCATCTGGGCTGGTGCTGGATTTGACATAAAAGGTTGAATTCTGGTGCCCAGTGAAAACGGCCACTGCAAAGAGAAAAAAAAAAAAAAAAAAGAAAATAAGAACCCCATTCAATGCACAGTCGGTTGCACAAGGAGGGCTGATCCTATAGGCTATTCCTACCCAGCCACATACCCTTTGGAGAGCGTGGTTACACTGCTCCCTCACTCTAGGGTTCTGGCTTGGAAATTGTTACTAAAACTATAACACACCAGGCTTTCCAAATGAAGCAACAGCTCCCTCCACAGCACTAGGAAGCAGTGAAAGTTTCATTAAAGCCTTAGCTTTACTCATTTCCCAAGCAGTCGGAGACATTATCTGGGCTACTCCATCACTCTGTTTAATGTCCCATTTCTTTTCCTCCAGTCACCATCATCAGCACCCCTACATTAGCAAGGGCTAGCAGAAAGCATAGCAAGGGCCTTTTTCCATCCAGACAGCAACAGAGGAGATTGCTGCTCCTTCCTTCCACCACCAGCATCTTTATTTCCCCAACAAAACTTGCATCACATCAGCCACACTCCCAGGCTGCCTGGATTTAAGCCTCAGTTTGCTAAAGTCTTGAAATCATCACCCCAAATAGCTGCTGTCCCTCCTACTGGGAGGACCTGAAGAGGCAGCTGGTACAAAAGCTGAGTGTGGATCTACAACACTTGTCCACACCACATCCTGTTGTCTCACAGGAGCAGCAAAGGACAGTTTCTCAGCACAGAGGGAAATCCACTCTACCAGCTGTTTTAATAGTAGTTTTGGTGAAGGAGATGACCCACAGACCAGAGGTCACATGGCTGTCTTTGGTAGTCTTTTAAAAGGCTTCAGAACATTTCTTAATTTTTACCCACAGCTCTCTCCAAGCACAACAGCAAGTCCCTCCCTAAGCCAGTCCTGTCCCAGCAATGCTCTCCTCACATCCCCCTGCCAATTACAGCAGCCTCCACACTGGGTAAGTGCTGTGGCAAACAGGATGAAAGCCACAGAACCATGAGAGTGGCACTGACCATGGGGGAAACCCTGAAGAATCGTACAATGGCAATGGAGTACTTAAAATCCCAGCCACATGAGGGAAGGGACCCATGATGACAATTATTATTCTTTAAGCCCTCTGTGGGAGCAGGAGCAGGCCAGCTGGATGGATGGAGATAACTCACTGGGCTTTATCTGCCACACACACAGAAGGCAAGAGCTCCATGAGGAGGCTGAAGGCAGAATGCCCTCTGCTTTGGAGGGGATCATCCCCTGGCAGGCATATTTCCACAGCTCAGCTGTGTCACCTAGGGCTATATCTCCACAACTGGCCTGCTAATGATGACTACTTGTGCCTTTTCTCAAATCTGGAAGCAATCCCACCCACCAGCCTGCCTTTCTGAAGAGCTGACTGAAGGACACACTGTGCATTTAATCTCAATTAAGCGAGAGATCAAGAAAAGACAAATGGAAACTAAGTGGTGTGTCTAGCTGGAATGCATCTAACAAGTTTTGTTGCTTTCTGAGAAGTGGCTACTGGCCTATGATCAAAGACCATGGGCCATCTTTTCAGTGTAAAGCTCATAGACAAAGAGCAGAAAGAATGCAAAAAGCTGAAGTACATCAGCAATATCCTGGGGATGCTTTTTCCAAGAAGTTGTGGTAGAAAGTAAGTTTAAAAGATCATAAAACCACCAAGGTTGGAAAGGACCTTTCAGGTCATTTAATTCAACCATCAATCCAACAAACTGTCACTAAACCATATCTCTAAGCACTATGCCTATCTATCTCTTAAATACTTCCAGGGATGGTACCTCAACCACTTCCCTGGGCAGCCTGTTCCAATGCTTAGTAACCGTTTCCACATAATGTTTTCCTAATATCCAGTCTAAACCTCCCCAAATGCAACTTGAAGATGTTTCCTCTTGCCCTATTACCTGTTATTTGGGAGAACAGATCAACTACCACCTCTCTACACCCTCCTTTCAGGTAGTTGTACAGAGCAATAAGCTACTTTAAAATATGCAAATACAACATTATAAAGGTGATCACTTTATATGGATTCATATCTCAGAGTTTGAAAAATCACTTCTGCTGGGAAGCAGAAGATTCAGACTTGCTTCAGGTGGGTAGCAGCTAGACATATCTGCTATTCCTCAATAGAAATCTAGAGTCAACATCCAAACTATTGTTAGTCTGTGTCTGAATGAATCAGTGGCTGACCTTAAATTTTTATGTTATTAATTTTATGTGCATAGCTTGACACAAAATATGAACAGCCCTTATAAGAGACCCTTTTTTCCAAGCACCTTGAGACAGAAGAGCATGGAACAGGATTCCTAGACCAAGAGCCAGCTTGAATGCTTAAGTCATAGGGAGAAATTCACCTTTCCATGCCCTGTAATGTCTGTTTATTTTTTGCAGCTGTTCCCACAGATGTATTTACCTGGTGTGGACCTTGAACTTGTCATATTGAACATGTAGATACTGTCATCGGTGCAATTAGCAAACAGATTAGCACCAGTGGAATCCAAAATCAGGCTAGAATACCCTATAGACAAAAAATGAGTTTTTCATAAAAAATAACTCCACAAAACACATTTTGGAAAACAGGCATTCTCAAAGAAACACCTAGAGAAGAAAATCTGGAAAGGATCTCACTCACGTATTAGATTGTCATTAGAAAGTTTATTTGTTTAACAAAGAGCACTTTCTGGCAAAGGAAGGCCTCTAGAATAACATCTATGTTTTCTTATGAGGACACTCAGGGTGATATTTAGAGAGGAATCTTACCTACAGAGCAAGCGATTTGTTTGATTGTTTCCAATGGGTAACAGGAACAACCAATTTTAAAAGCAGAGAACAATAATAAATACAAATCCTCATGCTTTGGTAGAATATGCCATTCTCTGATTTGCTAGTGATTTAAGTTCAAGAGAAATCTTTGCCTGCAAGAAAATTATCTCCCAACCAGCTCCTCGAGGACTTCCCTTATATTCTTGGGAATGGCACTGATCATTATATTAGGATAACTGATTAGACATGTCATTGGGAACTACTGTGTTGCATCAGAAAACTGTAAGGCACTAAGACACAAAGAAGCACAGGGCAACACAAACAAGAGAAGCTTCAAGTACTGCTTGACTCTGAAGGTAAAAATCCAGTCTGGTTTGATGTTTTTGCAAGATACAATGCAAAGAAAAGGTTCAATCTGATTTCTAGTCATTCATCAAATCAACTAGCTAATTTCTATCTCAAGAGCTCTAGTATGCATAGAATCATAGAATAGTTTGGGTTGGAAGGGACCTTAAAGATCATCAATTTCCAACCGCACTGCCATAAGCACAGACACCCCCCACTAGATCAGGCTGCTCATTGCCTTGTCCAGCCTGGCCTTAAACACCTCCACAGAGAGGGGATGTCCACAACCCCTCTGGGCAACTTGTTTCAATGTTTCACCACCCTCACTGTCATCTCTGACAATGCACAGTGGAAGCTTTTACCACTGGTGCAACAATAAATTAGCAGTGTACTTCAGCTGCATATTCTGGCAACGAAAATACCCCGCTGAGCTTGTCAGTGTGGTAAATTATGCTTATAAGAGATGGAATTGTCAGTACTTTTTAAATCCACTTTGCCACTTGAACAAGTATATCCTCCAGCAGCTTACCAAGTTTGCGAGTACTGGTTCCAGGGTAGCAAAAAGACTTGAAAGGCACTGGGTCTGGGCAGTAAGCAGTATAGTTTTTGCGCAGGTCCCATACTTTGATCACACTGAAATAGAAAAGCACAAGTGTTCTCTACCTCAAAATTTCTTTTCAAATGCTGATAGGGCCTTCCATGAGTACAGGAAAACAGATTGCTCATTACCGAGGCGTGAAAAGTGTTAAGGAGTACAACAGAGCAGAAGCAGAGCAAGGATGTGCTGAAAAAGCAATTGCTCTGATGGGTAGGGATGAGGAAGCAGCACTGTGGCTAACACAAGATGCAACAAGAATGTGCAAAATCAACTTTCTTCAGCTAGTAAATGGAAATATGACAATGCCTTTACACTCCCCAACTGCCGTTTTAGAAATTAAGTCCTTCAAGATTTTTATTGCCTTCTGGGTGTAAGCCTCTTTTACAAGGCAGGAGATTCAATCTTATCTACCTCAGAATGGCTCTGACCACAAATGCTGAAAAATTGCGTCCTAAGATGATAACCTCCATGCTAATCTGTGAAATAGTCTGCTTGAGTTCCAAGATGTTGTAAGAGATCTGGCACCTAGAAGAATGCACCTTTTGTAACTCAGGGCAACATTTTCTCAAGCACACCTATATGCATCCTGAAATCCACCCTCCTGCATCCCAAAACAGCTCACTGTCTAGCAGTAGTCTGTTTATTTGTGGTTCCATTTCTCCGTGAGAATAGAGATCGCAGGAACTGCCCCATACCTAAGACACTAAAAATGAACTTCTATCACATATGCAAATTTGTCCCAGCACCGCAACCTCCAGTAAGAAAGAGCAGCATCATTCAGCTTTGCCAATGCAAACTGGCAGTGTAGATCTACTGATTGTACCTAAGAGTGTCTCTAACCTTGTAGGCCACTGAGTGATATTACAAAAAAAACAAACAAACAAAAAAAATTCTCCCCATCTCTTTGTGCCACTAAGAACAAATAGAAGAGGCAGAAAGCAAAGATCCTCCCTCCTTACCCATCAACAGCTCCTGCAGAGATAAGAGTATGTTCATCCTGAAGCAGCACCACAGTTACACTCTGCTGGAAATCCTTCAAAAGAAATTTTTAAAAAATTAAATATTTTGTTTTCCAAGGTCAGCAAGATCTTGATGTTTAGTTCAAGGCCAAGTGAGTAGCAACAAAACCTCCTCCTACCCAGAAATACCAGATGCCATTTAGCACACAACAATACTTCAAACACTGCCATCAGAAAAAATGCCATGGAGTGGCAAGTGTTTGGGAATCAGTTTGAGATTATACCTTTCAGGTTAGGGTCTTTATGACGGTTTAATAAATTAAAACAGGCCAGATTTTATTTCAGTAAAACAGCAATCTGAGTAGTCAAATTAACATGGGGGAAAAATACAAGTCTCCCCACCGCCTTTCTCCTGAAAAAAAGGAATACTGACCTCTCCTTTCTTCTCAGGAAAAAGAGATCTATTTTCACATGGTTTTTGCACAAAGAGGGCTTGGATGGCACGTGGGTTGTTACACAACTAAACACCTAACATCAGCCATAACAAGGGATTGTGACACAAAAAACTATCTCTGCAAAGATAAATGTATTTACCACATCCAAGCCAATTACTTCTCACGATAATTGCTTGGAAAGACTTCTGTGAGTAACATTTATCCTCAGAGGAGAGGCCTACATTTCATTTGTTTCCCAGATACCTACTACCAAGGGAGCAAGTCCTCTTAGGTTCCTCCACTTCTTCTTTGGTTTGGAAGGAGTCTGCTTGTCAACCATGTTGTGTGCTCTGCTGATTTGATTCACCTGTCTATAAAAGCCATCTGAAAGAAATTAAAGACAGCTCGATGAATATTTTCTATGCAATTCTGACTTCAATAAAACAAGCATCAAGCTTGGAATACATCCTAGAAAGTGACTGAGACTAGCCTTTAAAATAATTTCTGTATTCTGCAAACAAAAATGGATAGCTGCATACCCAAAAGATACAAAGAACAGGGCAGAAAAAAGGATATATTACAAAAAATTATAGAGGTCAATGTAGTGTGGACATTGAAACTATAACTGGACTGGCAGGCTGCCTCTGGAAATTGTTATTCTTTGATCCAGTCTTCAGCATACATCCTGGAGTGAAGCATTCAATCCACCTCATCCCAAGCAGAACTGCACTCACAGGAAGGCTTCCTTGGCTTTTCCACTCTATTGTATAATTTCTGACTTAAGCTTCTGCATGGTACTTCCCTCTTTATGAAATTCTCTGCTTTACTACAGTAAAGTCACTTTTCTGCTCCTTTCCCCTTATCTTCCACTCCAGTCATGTGGAGCCTCCCTTTTCCCCTTGCCAGTTTTGAGAGGCAAGGAGCATGGACAGAAGGAGACGAGTTATGGCAAAACAGGAGCAAGGAACTGGTAAAAGACATAAGGACATGACCTTACTGGGAAGTAAAAGCTCCAGGTAACAGGAAGAGAGGAGCAGCATGAGCTCATCCTCCATTTAGTAGGTCTTCCCACTATATATTCAGCTGTTCTCAACTTTGCTCCTCCACTTTCTGCCTGAATTCCTATCTGGCAAGAGCCTGCACAGCTTTCCTGCATCCCTCTGGAGGCCTTAGACCTCAGCACTCTGATCCAGCCCATCTTCATGCTGTCACACACAGGGATGTATTCTGCACCCCTTTATCTCCTTAGCAATATAGAGTATAATCAGGCCAACTTTTATATCATGCTGCAAATATGAGACTGTTACAAAGTTGGAAAATGTATTAAACACAGAAGAAATACCTATTCCATCCTTTCACTTTACAAATAGTACACTATTATCTGACAATCCTCCATGTCCAACAGGTATATCCAAGTGCGATTTCTACATGAGATACCAAGTTCTTTGATATATATCTGAAAGTTGTTACCTTTCTTGTTGCATCTCATATCCCAAACCATGATGTTTCCATCTCTGCCTCCAGTACAGAAGACAGCTGGGAGAGAGAAAGTGAGAACTATTAGCTTCCAAAAGTGTTCATTCCATTTATGTAACTCTAGCTGTCTTGCCCCAAAACTTCTATCCCAAGTCCTGCAATATAAAAGTCAGGCCAATATTCTGCCATGCCTTTTTATTAGTTTCCATACTCTTAAAAGGGGTATCTTAAATTTGCCCAAGCATTAGGTCACTGTGAAGTTGCAACAAGCTTTGCTTCACTGTCTGGGTTGCTGATCAGTTGGCCTCTACTATTTGCATATTGTTGTTTCCAAAGCCTTTTTTAGCTGCAAAAGTATCAGTGTGCCAGGGGAAAGAAGAAAAAGACAGACAACAGGGAATATAGACATTTACCTTTGTCAAATCTGGAAAAAGAAACTGACTTGAGGCTGCACTGGTGGCCTTTGCATACACCAAGAAGCTCACCGGCTCTCACATCCCACACCTTGGCTGTCTGATCTCCTGAAGCAGTTACCTTCAGAAACAGAAATGCTTTAGTCATTTTCTGCATGCAGCTGCCAAAACATGAAAAATAAGTTTAGTTGGCAAAAGACTGCTTACAATTCTTTGTTCTCCCGGTACCCAGGCAAGGTCAAATACAGCATTGGAGTGAGCCTGCCATTCTAACAAGAGAACAAAAGCCAAGGTCAGTTCAGTGCATTGGAGCATGGTATTTTTGCTTAACAGCGGAGAACATCAGACATTGAAATTGGCAAACTTGCCAACAGCTTGCCTCAGGAGGCACAGAACAATTCATTTAGTCCTGCTGGCATAAGAACACACTCACACTGCTGCTTTGTAAAGAAGACTCAGTGAAGTATATTAAAGGATTTAAGTCCTCCACACACATTCGCTTAGATGTCTCATAAAAAAGCTCTCTTTGACTCAAATAAATCACATAGTTGTCACATTCTATAAGACATTTACCCTTAAAGATGAGTTTGCTGGTAGTTTGAGCTTCAGTATCATACAGTCTAACAAATCCTTCTTCATTTGCAACTGCCAGCACATGCTCCAAATTCGGGGCTGAAAAGCAATGGAAATGTATTTGAGTGTTATGTAGCAGATTCATAATTGTGCTCCTGCTCTTTGTGAGGGACCACAGTTGCCTTCAATAGGACACACAAACCTACAATGTTCACATCTCCCTTCAGGTACTACTACACCTAGGCAATCAAATGCCTCCAGGAACAACTTTTGAATCAATGGCTTCTTTTACCAGCTGTAATAGTACTCTAGTTACCTTTTTCTGCATCTATACTATCTGACCTCTAAAGCCTCCTCCAGTACTTCAGCTGCAAAAGCAAGAAGCTGCCTTGGAGAAAGCTTTAAGCTCATACCAAAACTAGAGTATGACAAATGAGGGAATTTTGCCCTAAAAATCCAGGAACTTCCATGCTTTCTTCATTCATTACATATTTGTCACAGGGAAATGCCACATGCCTAGTGACATAACATCCATCCATCTCTCTGATTCTGCATACTACTATATCAAACAAGGCCAAATTTTTCACTTAAGTAGCCAAGCACTGGCACCAAGAGGATCTACCATGAAAACAGAGAAAGGGATACCAAAATGCATGATCTTAGTCACTTCTTTCAGGGAATATTTTCCACCAGTACACATAAGAGCACTGTGACCCAATTTACATCACATCTAGGGCCAAGTACACTATCATCAGCTCACTTTAAATCAAGAAACTGAAGCCAAGTCATGAGACATAGAATAATAGAATGGTTTGGGTTGGAAGGGACCTTAAAGATCCATCAAGTTCCAACCACCCTGCCATAGGCAGAGACACCTCCCACTAGATCAGGCTGCTCAGTGCCATGTCCAGCCTGGCCTTAAACACCTCCAGAGAGCGGGGATACCACAGACCCTCTGGGAAACCTCTTGCAGTGTCTCACCACCCTCACTGTAAAGAACTTCTTTCTTTTATCTAGCCGGAATCTCCCCTCTTACAATTCACATCCATTATTTCTGTCCCTTCCATCGCATATCTTATTAAAAAGTCCTACCCCTGCCTTTCTGTAGGCCCCCTTCAGGTATTGATAAGCTACTACTTGGTGCGCTTTCTTTTCACCAAGCTGAACAACCCCAACTCCTTCAGATAAAAGGAAACCCCTGCCCCGAAAAAAACAACCAACCAACCAAAGAAACAACTGACAGTGATGCCCATAGCCTGTCTCCTAAAATGGCCTTTTGGAAGGTGACTTAAATATCAGGAAGAAATCTTTCATTCTGAGGATGGCGAGACCCTGGCCCAGGGTGCCCAGAGAAGCTGTGGCTACCACATGCCTGGAGGACTTTAAAGCCAGGCTGGGTGAGACTTTGAACAAACTGGGTTGGTAAGAGCTGTCCCTGCCACCACAGCAGGAGGTTCGGAACCGGATGATCTTTGAGGTCCCTCCCAACCAAAACCATTCTACGATTCTACCCCGTTACCTGCAGAAAATGAGCAGCCAAAGGGAGGGACCGGCATTCCCGTCTCCCCATAAGAGACGTGATCATCTTGACGGCTGCAGTGGTAGCTATCCAGGAGATGCTGCAGGGGTAGCGGCGAGGACTGACCTGCAAGAGACACAGACGGGCGGTCACCACTCCAGGCTCCACGCGGGATTAGCGCGGAGCCCCCACAGCGGCTGAGGAGGCACCAAGACCGTTGCTATGGCGCTCCCGCTGCCCAGCGGAAGGGGACGGGAAGGGACGGGGGTCGCGGCGCGGTACTCACGGGGTTGAGCGGGCGCGGTAGAAGAGCGGCGGAGCAGCGCGCGGCACAGCATTGCTGAGAACGCCCGCACCCGGCTCGCGGCACAAACTCCCGCCACCGACTAACCCGCCAAACCCTCCGCCCGCCCCTCATTGGCCAGCAGCCCGCCCCTCGCGCCGCACCTTCCTCCTCTGATTAGCCGGCGCGCAGAGAAGGGGGAGGGCTAACACAGCGTCCAAGCCACATCCGCAGCCGGCGGCGGGTAGGTCTGTGAAGCGCTACGCATGCGCACAAGCCCTCTCGGGCTGAGGAGGTGGGAGGGTGGCTGCGCATGTGTGTGGGGCGGCAGCTGAGGGGTTCGGTATGGCGGCCACCGCCAAGTCCTTCCTGGCCGATGCGGGATACGGTGAACAGGAGTTGGATGCCAACTCCGCGCTTATGGAGCTGGATAAAGGTGAGGGTGGGAGGGCTTAGAGTTGTTGCTGGTCTGCCTGCGGAACCACTGGAATACGCCTTGCTGTATGGACTCGTCCCGTCTTTGGTTCCCCAGCGGCCGGGAGAGGTGTTCGGTGCCGCGATACCACCAGTGGATTGAGGGGTGGAGGGAGGGCCTGGTTTTGAAGGAGCCTCTCTTCCTCCAGTAACTGTGGGTGATTTTTTTTTTAGGCCTCAGGTCTGGCAAACTCGGGGAGCAGTGTGAAGCCGTCGTTCGTTTTCCCAGACTCTTCCAGAAATATCCTTTCCCCATTCTTATTAATTCGGCTTTCCTCAAGCTGGCAGATGTTTTCAGGGTGGGGTAAGTAGCAACAGCCAGGTTCTATCCGGTCCCTTCCCTTCCCTGTGTGGCCGTACCTCGGCCAGTGGCTGTGGGAGCCCGGGCAGTTGCCGGGTTTTTCTGCTCGCCATATCGGTACTTCTTGTGAGGAGGATGAGCTGTGGTTGAAGCAGGTTTCCTTTCCTTGTATTTGATGGCTGTGAGTGATCAATCACACTATTCCTTTCTTCCTGTTGTCGTTTGAGAACTTGCTTTCTGGCTGGTTTTAACTTCTATGGTGTAAATCCCGCTCCACTGCGCGTTCAAATCATAGAATCATAGAATAGTTTGCGTTGGAAGGGACCTTAAAGATCATCTAGTTCCAACCCCCCTGCCATAGTTAATAAATGGTTGAACAGTCATATGTGTGTGTCCTGCCTCTGATAAATGTTGATAGCAATGACAGCTTTATAAAGTCCCTGATGTTTAAATAACCATAGAATGGTTTGGATTGGAAGTGACCTTGAAGATCATCTAGTTCCAACCCCCCAGCCATAAGCAGGGACACCTCCCTCTAGATCGAGTTGCTCAATGCCTCATCCAGCTTGGCCTTAAACATTTCCAGGGAGGGGGCATCCACAACCTCTCTGGGCAACCTGTTCCAGTGTCTCACCACCCTCACAGTGAAGAACTTCTGTCTTATCCCTGGCCTAAATCTCCCCTCTTCCAATTTGCATCTGTACTCCGAGTCCTGCCACCCTTTACCCTATTCCATACAATGCAATACCTAATACATGCTATGGAATTGAAGCTACTTTGTAGTAGCTTATGAAGTGAACTATTGCTTTTGTGGAGTCTTCATTGTTGGCTTCAGGAAGGGAAATAAATTCACTTTCACCTGGCAATGGCAATTAGACTTTCTTGGCTTAGTCCTGGATATGACATTCTGTTGGAATTAGATCCCTGAGTGTGCACAAAAGATCTACTTAATAGTCCTTCTCATTGATGTCAACAGCTTAATTTCCCTGAAGCTGGGCCTAAATTTGACAATACCTGTAATAAAACAATAGTGTGTTAATAGTCTGTTTGGTTATAATTTGCCTTGTTCTGATTTACCTTCATAAGTTGTTGTTTTGTTTTTATTTAATAATCATGGTTTAAAATAGTTTGAATTATTATCCTAGAACAGCCTGATAAAGAAATGTGTATCTCTTCCAATAGAAACAACTTCCTGAGGTTGTGTGTCCTGAAAGTTACTCAGCAGAGTGAGAAGCACCTAGAGAAGATCCTAAATGTGGATGAGTTTGTCAAAAGAGTTTTCTCAGTAATTCATAGCAATGATCCAGTTGCTCGGGCTATTACACTTCGGTATGTATTACAGAAATGAACCAAACTCACTTCATATCTCTAGCTAATTCCCAGTATGATAGTCTGGGAGATAGCAAAATCTGCAACTACTGTGAATGAAATGTAGGAAGCACCCTAAAACATTGCTCAGTGTTGTTAAGCATGTATACTGGTGAGAATTATGTCAGTGGCTCTAGGTAAAACAGAATTTGCAGCATTGAAATCTGGTGTACTCTAGAGAAGGAAAGGTAAGCTTGTTGTGATGCAGACAGAAGCTGTATGTAGTGAATCCTACGGTGTTGTAATGTATTTAGATCAGAACTAGAAGGAAAGTTTGCCCTAACATGCCAAAATATTTGTTAACTTCTTCCCAGAATGTACTTATGTGAACCTTGTTATGCTTACAGCTTTTTTTCATTTGTTGTTGTCCTGAAAGTTCACTGCTTGTTTTGGTCTCTGATCAGTAACTTCTAAGGAAGTGCCATTGTTATTATTGATTGCTTTGGAATTGCTGTGAATTGAATGGGGATGAGGGGGTGTGGAAGTTAAGCTGTCTTTGTCTCTGTTGCCATTGTCCTGCTGCTTTAATACCTGTGTGTCTAACACTATTCAATATGATCATCTTAACTGTATCTTCCAACTCCTGTGCAAGACAAATCAAATGTGAAGAGAGCACTGTTCTTTCTCCCTTTGTATTTTTTTCATCTGTCCATATAGAACACTTACTGATCTCTTTGCTCTTTTTTTACAGTTAATTAGTTACATTAAAGGTATTGTGTTATTACCAGTAACAGCCTTATCTCTGAACAGTGAAAGATTTCAAGAACAGATGCTGAATGTCAGATACTTGTTTGCTTCATTGTGGTAACACTCTAGAAACTTTGCTTTCTTAGCATGTGGCTAAGGTTTGACTGTTCAGATATTTATCACTTCTGCAGGCTTAATTGGGAAGAGGAATAGAAAGGGTAGAAATGGTTTTCTAAACGCTTTTTTTTTTTTAATCCCTGTAGACTCCTATACTTCCGTATTTATATCCCTTGGTATATATACTCCATGTGTGTCTTAAAATAGCCATCAGTATGTTTTAGCAGTACATCTATTGAATTGATACCAGAGCTTGACCATAAAAGCATCTTCAAAATATTTGTTCTGAGTGCCATAGTGAACTCTTAATTTTATAAGAATTCTTGGTAGGTTTCTTGATTATTTTGAATTAAAGGAATAAAATAGTAATACATCTTTTATTGCACCTTTGTCATAACCCACATGCTAAAATCTGTTACTTTTTAATTACTTGCCTTAAATAAATACTTCAAGCATTTATTTGTTTCTCCAATAGGCACGGAAGAACATGTATTTATATGAAAAACCTATTTTAACCAGTTCTTTCATGTTTCTCTTTTGTTTCATCGTGGATTTCTTTGTGATCATTGTTCTTGCTGATCTGTTATTGCAGGATGTTGGGCAGCATGGCATCTATTATTCCAGAAAGGAAGAATGCACATCACAGTATTCGTCAGAGTTTGGATTCCCATGATAACGTGGAAGTTGAAGCTGCTATATTTGCTGCTGCCAACTTTTCTGCACAGTCAAAGTAAGATGTAAATTTTTTTGAGTTCCTCATACTGTAGAGAATAGAAACTCTATGGTCACTGGCATTTAGAGAAATTAATATTTCCTTTTGTAGTGCTAATCGTGTCATATATAGCACAACGTTTAATGGTCCACAATGAGAGTATAGTAGAGAAATCTGAATACTAAGATGCTCATAATTATGGAAATGCAGAGTGTAACAGTAGCTTTAGTCAAGGATTTTTTTATAGACATTATCTTGGAGAACAAAATGTATTGCTTGTCTCTTTGACACATTTTTGACAGATTCCATTTTCGCATTTGATCATGTCCATATATGGAGGTTCCATAAAGCACTCATTGTGCAAGTTTTTATTGTTAAAATGCAATGTTTAGTAGTTAAGTTGGGTTTTATTTTTAAATTATTATTTTCCATTTCACTTGATACTTCGTCTTTTCTTTACACAGGGATTTTGCTGCTGGAATATGCAATAAGATCAGTGAGATGATTCAAGGTACCTATCCATATTGAATGATAAAAGGGAAAAGCTCTAATTTCTCTGAGAATTCTTTATTAACTGTATGAAAATGTCAGATGTCAGAATGCTGTTGCCTTCTCCCTCACATGATTCCACACTTCTTAAATTTAATTAGCTAACCAATAATCTAGTGTTTGGTACTTGTATCCTCTTAAAAATGTACTCCCTTTGTAATATAACTACTTAAAAACACCTGTTTGGTGAAGAATAAAAACTCTCTATAGTACTGTGAATAAGGATACAAAGACTATTGCAGATTGCTTCAGGTGACTTGAGATGTGCTACTTTAAGTGAAGCAAGAAGCAACCTTCCCAAAGAACCATGGACTAGAGCAGCTGGATACAGCTGTTACTACTTTTCTAGCTAGCAGATGAGTTATTTGTAGCCAACACAAATGCCTGCACAATCTTCATTCAGCAGTGCAGTGTGCCTCATTGCTCCCAAAAGCCAATACAAAGGACTTACACCCTACCTGTATTTCTCTTCCTTGTTGCAGGTTTGGCTACACCTGTGGACTTGAAATTGAAGCTGATCCCTATTCTGCAGCACATGCATCATGATGCTAGCCTGGCCTCCAGCTCCCGGCAACTGCTTCAGCAGCTGGTAACATCCTACCCCTCTACCAAGATGGTCATTGTTACTCTGCACACTTTTACTCTGCTTGCTGCTTCTTCTTTGGTTGACATTCCTAAACAGGTAACTCTCCCAAATTCATTCCTTGCTCCTAAAGTACAAAATACATTTAAAAACCCCTCAGGTTCTAGCAGATTATGAAAATAAATTGCGATGGATATGACAGGAGGGTTGTTACCATCTGCTACAAAGAAAGAATACCCCAAAAACTGCTGCCCCTTTCAATTTTCTCTCTTTTTTGAACCGGTCTAGCCCCCCTTAAAGATAACCCCATCAAACATGGGGACCCTTCTTTACAGATCATAACCTGTGTTTCTTTAAATCAACTAGAATAAATCAGCATTTAGGAAAGCAAACACCTGTACGTTTGCTTTCACATACCTTTGCTGACCCAAACATGTGATCTTGGCTGCAGAACCCAGACTTGACTGCTGTATATTCTCTTGGATTGTGAGGGGAACTTTTGCCTTCCTTGCACACAGATGAATGAGTATTTCAGTAGCATGAAGTACATTTAAAAATGCATTTCTCAAAGAAATTTAAACTTCTGAGAAGTTTAAATGTATTGCTATAATTGAGGACTATAAACCAAGTTGTGGGTAAGCAGTGAGAGGAGAGAAAAAAAAAGTTTTTCTCTGAGTATGCTCAAAACTTGTCACAAGTAATTTTGAAAAGACTACCTTCTTGTGAGTAGTATCTCTCTCAAACAGTGGATTTACTCTGTTGTAGATACAGCTATTGTTGCAATACTTGAAGAGTGACCCCCGGAAGGCTGTGAAGAGACTTGCAATCCAAGATTTGAAGTTGTTGGCCAACAAGACACCCCATACATGGAGCAGAGAAAATATTCAGGTTTATACATTTCTAAGCTGAAGTTTCATAATAAGCTGTGCAATTAGTTGTAGTCTTCATTGTAAAATGAACAATTTGGGAGATAAAAAGAACATATCTCTATGGGCTTAACTTAGGCTACTCGGCTAAGCAGAATAGCCCAGTACTAATAAACAGTTTGTAGCATATGTCATGTTTGCTGAATTGACCCATGAGGATTGAATTAATAGAATGCAGAAGTAAGGAGAGTTAGTTTCTGACTTCTGAAAAGTCATCATTTTGGGTTTTTCCATATATTTAAATAAGCTGGTAATGTTTACATAACAGGGACTGGAATGGATCTTCCCTTTGTCTTAGCAAAACCTCTTTACCAGCAAGAGATTCATCAGTGTTAACTTCTTCAGCATTTTGTAGGTCATGTAGGAGGCTTGGTCTTTTGGGTTGTGGGGACTTCACTGATTCCTAGACATCTTTGAAACTGTTACTGCTGATGCTTAGAGTAGTCTTATTGACTGTGAAAGTAGCAAGCTATCTGCAGTCCATCCTAATAATTCTTCTGTCCTGTTAGTGTTCTTTATGATTGCAGTTTCAAATATGCCCTGAGTGGTGATCTAATAGCTCTGTGGTTAAAAAAAAAAAAAAAAATTGATCTCTTGGGAGACATCAAGACTCACTTTCAACCCTTATTGTATCATCTTATATGTCGATGGCATGGTATTTGGTAGATTGGCAAAATATTACACTGGTATATTACAAATTTGTTCAGAATTTAACTCTTGCACCACGCAAGAACATATGTATCCTTGATAGAAATAGTATTTGAGATTTTTGTTTGTTTTGTGGAACTAATTCTGTAGAATTTTTCTTCGTTGAGATTTGGCACTCTGAGTGTGTTCATTTGTGTTTCTTTCCTCTCAAGTTGAATAAAAAAGCCTCCATAATCATTGAATGACTAAATTGTAGACAGCGTTTGCATTATAAATCCAAGAACAGTGTTCATTTTATGAGTTAGTCCAATCTAGATGTATTAAGGCTTAGGACTATCTGGTAAAAGGCACAGAAGTATGACAGGAGCTCTACTATAAATGAGCTCTAAAATTGAAATATGCTTTAAGATAGAATCATGTTTATCATGGAACTTAAACTGTACTGTGTTGAGCAGTAGGACTGTTCAAGGAAATCATAATTGAAACTTTGCTCTTCAGAGGTGTGTACTTACATGAAAACCTGCAGAATAATCAGTATACCTCTAAGACTGGAGCAATGTCTTAAATTCTTTTTCAGTAATCAATCGGTGAGATCCACTAATATTTTTTGCCACTAATTTTTAATTAATACACAAGTTATAATTGCCATTTCATAGCATATGAGATCTGCTATCAGTTTTCTGCAAGCTGCTACAGAATGCTTCCCCAGTCTGCTACAACAGGTATTTCAGGGTATGAAACTTTTCTGGGGAAGAAAAAATCTTGGCTCCCAAAACTTCACACATACATGTGCAATTAAACATTTAATCCAGGTAGCTCATGGGATATCCTTCCTTCTGTATCTTTTCTCCTGCTGACCTTTAGGCACTCTGTGAGTCTGCTCTCCATACTCCTTATGATAGCTTGAAACTGGGCATGCTCTCTGTTCTTTCCACATTATCGGGGACCATTGCCATTAAACAGTACTTCAGCAGCAATCCAGGTAAAAAAAATTGGTTATTATCTTTGACATTCTACTATCTTGGCTATGTAGTGACAGTCACGTTCATCTGAACAATTTGTAGCATATTTCTAAGCTATTTTTGAATTTCAGAGCACTGTCTGAACTAGGCTCTGTTCATTGTATGTAAACTAAAAGTGAAATCCAGTTCACTCGGGAGTTGTCATGGTCTAAGATTTTGTTCTGATTTTTTGGATGATAAACTGAAGGAGAGGTGCTTTCACCTTTGCATCTTCAACTTTTCTTCATGTTATGAAGAAACGTGGCTCAGATGACTTACCTGAACCTTTAAGGTGCTCTGAAATCATAGACTCACATAGTTTTTGAGTAGCATGGAAACCTCATGGTGTGAGAGTGAGCTGATATGTTACTCTGGCACAATGAAGTTATATTATCCTTGTGGGAATGACCCACTTCAGTATCAGGTGAACCTGTCTGCCTTGTGACTATATTCTGGAGGAATTTTAGACATTTTTATGCGATTCAAGGTGTCTTTTTCTTAAAATGCTTCATTTTTTCTTCTTGAAAGTCAGAGTACCCTGATGAGTATTAGGAGTTCAAATACACAAACTGCAGAAAATGGAGAACAGTACATCCTCATCAGTCGTTCTGGGCTTCTTAATCAGATGTAATGTTTCTAAAGGCATATTTCTCTGAGACCTGTAAAATATTTTTTCTCAATGTGTGTCAAATTTGTGTAGCATTTAGGAATGGAGGGAGAAAGGTGGTTTCATCCTGCCTTTTTAACATGTTAGAAATAAATTCTAAGTCAACACAATGTTGGTTTTTGGTGTTTTTTTCTGAAGTGTATTTGAAGAGTTCTCTTGTGTAATTATGGATTGTGATGTTTTATGTTCTGTTTGCCTCACTTTAGGAACAGCAACTACAACTGCAAGATCATTTGATTTAGTAAAACTAGCACAGGAGTGCTGTTACCATAATAACCGTGGCATTGCAGCTCATGGTGTGAGAATTCTGACTAATATATCAGCCTCTTGTCAGGAAAAAGGTAAATAGAAACAAGGACAGTAAAATGTGTCTATTTACAATCTGGCTTATACACTTAAGATCCATTATCTTGTTTGGTGTGTGAACCTGTCTGTAAATCTGCGTGATCTTTCATAGAATCATAGAATAGTTAGGATTGGAAGGGGCCTTAAAGATCATTTAGTTCCAACCACCCTGCCATAGACAGGGACACCTCCTGCTGAATCAGGCTGCTCAGTGCCTTGTCCAGCCTGGCCTTAAACACATCCAGGGACGGGGCATCCACAACCTCTCTGAGCAGCCTGTTCCAGTGTTTCACTACCCTCAATGTAAATAATTTCTTTCTTACGTCTATCCTGAATCTAGCCCCTTCCAATTTACATCCATTATTTCTAGTCCTCCCATCACATATCCTACTAAAAAGTCCTACCCCTGCCCTTCTGTAGGCCTGTTAGGGAGAATGGGGACTGTAATTTAGCAGAAAACATTGTGTGATTTTTATGGATAGTTGGAAATATTTAATCTTTGTCAAATTTTGAGAAAACTACTGTGCACAGTAGAATTTTTGCATGTTAGAAGCTTGTCTTACCTTTGGGGCAAGACCAGCAAATTTTCTGTCAGCCTTTGAAAAGTCTGCGCAGGGACTGTTGCAAAAGAACAACAGGATATTTAGAAGTCTTACCCAAGAGATTTATGCATGTGTTACAGAAGTCCCAGTTGTGGCTGATGGGTAGGTCCCAGAAACATTGAATGTCTGAATTGTTTCTAATTGAAATAAGGTAAGGCAGGAGCATGAGGAAAATACTAATCTGTCATGACTGCACACCAGTCTTACACCCATTATGGTCAGAAAAGGTAACAGGGAACTAATTAACTTGTTTTTTGTTTTCTTAGACCTTCTGCCTTTGGAGCAAGATGCAGTTTTTGGCTTAGAATCTCTTCTTGTTCTTTGTAGTCAAGATGACAGTCCAGGAGCTCAAGCAACCTTAAAGGTAACATTACTGTTGTCTTTCCTTAGCAGAGCTGTAACTTGCAGTAGTATCTTGTATAACAGAAGGCTAGTGTCAGATCCTTTCTGGTGGAAGCATAACATACTGGAAGGAAATTAAGAATTTGGTATGTTTTCCTCATAATCAGAGTTCAGAGTGGCAGGGAATGGAGCAAAGCAATTCCTCTCAGCTCTAGAGCAAGTTGTTTGTTTTAGGGGAAAAAAGATGCTTTGCTCTGAAGAAAAGCTGTAGTAAAACATAAACTGAACATGAGTTCGGCATGTCTCTGAAGGATGAAGAGAGTGTTGGAGAGAACCTGCTTTGTGGAGATGGGAATGCAGTGTACATCTTTATAGCACTTTTATAAACTTCTGTTTTTATTTTCACACTTCATAAGCTGCATAACCAGTAATTTTATTTAGTTACTTATTTGTAATGGTTGGCTACATGAGAAGGAAGATTATCGTTGATTGAATTTATAGTACTTCTTTGTGCTGTGAGCTTGGGGACTGAGATCTTATGTAGGGTACATGATTCTCATGATTGCAGATCTGTATATTTCTGCAAACATACTTATGACTCTTATTTCCATCTAGACGTTGTGTTGATTGTTCCTGTTGATTGTGTGAATTGCAGATCACCTTAACTTGTATGGTGAAGCTGGTTAAGTGCCGTCCTCACCTTAGCCAGTCGGTAGTTGAATCCCTGCTGACCCAGCTACACAGTGCCCAGGATGCTGCACGGATTCTCATGTGCCACTGCTTAGCAGCCATTGCCATGCAGCTGCCTGTCCTGGCAGATGGGATGCTTGGAGACCTAATGGACCTGTATAAATTAATAGGACGATCAGCCACGGATAAAAAACAGGAGCTCCTGGTGAGTCAGACCTTCTGTGTGAATAGCCCCTTCAAAATACTGTGGATGGATTTTATTTGAGATGGCAGCTAAGTCATTTGCTGTGTTCAAGTTGGTGTGCCAGCCTTTAGTCATTATTTTCACTTTTGCTGTAACTTCTTACCATGTATGTCAGTGTTTGAGGTTGAAATAGTGTCTCATAGATGGACCTCAACTATGCAGATTTTCCAGCAGATGGCACTGCATAGACAAACCTAGCTATTGAAGTTACTGGAGTATATATAAAATAATGGCTATAGGAAAACAAAGTGGCAGTTAGCTCAATTTATGTTTAATACTTTGATGCACGTGATTTCTATATATGAGATAAAAATACCTATTTCAAAATTAATTTGAATTTCAAGAGAGAAGTGACAAGCATGCTGGCAATTCATTTTTAACCTTAGTTAAAAGTCACAGTAAAGACTTTTTTTAATGAAAGTGACTTCCATATACAAGAAATCCTTGCATTACTGTAGCTATTTAAAAGATGCAAGACTGAGCAAAGTACCTCAGTTAAAATGTCTATGTAATCTTTGTAGCTCTGAATTCAAAATCAAGATAATTTCTGGTAGCTTAGGAAACAGAATCATCATTTGTTTAGTTCCTTAGTTCTTCCTCACCATTTCTACTCTTCATTAGGTTTCTCTTGCCACAGTGATATTTGTTTCCAGCCAGAAAGCTTTATCTTCAGAGGTCAAAACTGTTATCAAACAGCAGCTTGAGAGCACTTCCAATGGGTGGACAGCCTACAGGATAGCCAGGCAGGCTTCCAGAATGGTAAGTGAAAATACTGGTTGGAGAAAGATTTGGTGAGGTTGAAAGGATAGTAGTGATTTCTTTGTACTGGAAAAAGGGAGTAAGGAAAACAGGACTTTGGAACATTAAATGAATTGGGGACAAAAATCCTATAGGATTCTCCCTTTTAATCCCCTGCTATACGTATTCAGATATGTCATTTAAGGCAATTGTTCCATCAGGATAGTTTTTCACTTGGCTTTTTTGAAGTATTTGAAAGGTAGGAAAGTAATGATCTGATACTTCCTTGAGCACATGCATAATCTGCATCCCCTTGCTGTTCTTTAAGGAGCTGATACATATAACCTGATGTGTGCCTCTTTTTTTCAATGTGGAAAAAGGAAAAACATTACTGTTTTCCATTCAGTGAAGTAACAGATGGTACTAGATTTATGTATAAACCTTAATCTAAGAAACTGGGGTAAGAGCTGATTTTCATATTTGTTTCTCATCTTGCTGAATTAACCTGTATGAACAAATACTGCTCTTTATGTTGGCTGATATTTCTATAAAATAAGCATTTATGCTGTTGCTGTTACTTATTGATAAGATTTTCATGATCAAATTATTGAAAGGAGTCTCACTATTTCTATTTTTAAAGTAGGAGTAGTAATGGAGTTGGTTTTGTTATTCATATTAATTTCATAGAAACCCTCAGTCTTTTTTCGTTGCCCCTCTTAAAAACATTCTTGTCGTTACAGGGCAACCATGATATGGCCAGAGAACTGTATCAAAGCCTGCTGACTCAAGTGGCCTCAGAACACTTCTACTTCTGGCTGAACAGTCTGAAGGAGTTTTCTCATGCAGAACAGTGTCTGACGGGCTTGCAGGAGGACAACTACAGCTCAGCTCTTTCTTGCATTGCTGAGGCTTTAAAATCCTATCACAAAGGAATAGCGTCACTGACGGTTAGTATGTACCTTCTACTTTACCCATGACATTTCTGTGTATTGCAGAAGGTCTGTTTGGTTTCTGTTCTAAAACCTCTGAGAAGGTTTTTAAAGGTGTCTGATATGTCAGACTGTCATATTTGTGAAACAACGGGAGAGAAGAGCTGGTTGTTACACACTGCATCTTTAGAGAGAGTATCATAGACTCATAAAGTTGAAGGGACCTTCAAAGGCAATTAGTCCAAAACCCCTACAGTGAGTAGGAACATCTTGCACTAGATTAGTTCGTCCAGAGCTTCTTCAAGTCTAGCCTTGAATGCCTTCAGGGATGAGGCCTCCATCATAAATCTGAGTTACCTGGGCCAGTGTCGCAGCACCCTCATGGTGAAGAGCGTCTTTCTAACCTAACGTCTCTTCTAACCCTGCCCTGCTCTAGTTTCAAACTATTGCCCCTCATCCTGTTGCTCCATGCCCTAGTAAGCAGCCTGTCCCCAGCTTTCCTGTAGCCCCTTCAGGCACTGGGAGGCCATTTTGAGGTCTCCCTGGGGCCTTCTGTTCTTCAGGCTGAGCAGCCCCAACTCTATCATGCTGTAACAGAGGTGCTCCAGCCATTGCATCGTCCTGTAGCTCAGCTAGGTATGATTTGATCTTGATCAAATCACGTATGTGACAGATCATTTTTTCAGTTACAGTGCTTAAAATTTTCTTCTCCTTGTCTTGGCTGAATGGAGACTATTGTAGTAGTCAAGCCTGGGAATTTGTCCAAATTGGCTGCTGTTTTCTTAAATTACAGTGAAGGACTTAATTGCTTTCCTCTGCTGCTCAGTTCATGTTGCCTCGTATTTGTCAGAGTGATCCTATGGAATCCTAACATCAGGGCATTGCCAGTTTAGTAAGAGGAGGAAGGTAGGACTATTCAGTGTCATCAAATCAGCCGAATTCACGTAGTGCCTGTCTTGCAAATATTTTCTGGCTTTTCTGAAGTGGGGACAAATACCAAGAAGCCACATGTATAGTGTCTGGAATGTTAACAAAAAAGCATTAATGAATACAGACCTTCAGATCTAATTAGTATCAAATATTGAGTGCTGCAGTTTAGCCCCTCCAGAGTGTCCTATGCTGCCACAGATGCTTCTACAAGTAAGACCAGCTCTTAGGGAGCAAAGTTTCACACTGCTCTATTTTCTAAATTATAGCAGCATGTCTACCCCCTTGGAGTTCTTCAGTCTTCTTAGTTGTCATTGAACTGTATCTCTGCCTTTATCTCATGCAAGTTTCAGCACCTTCAGAATGTCCCCAAAAAAATCAAAGGTTATTACTTATGCTTCTTGCTGTGGCCAACTCTTCTGGCTAATGTAGAGAATCACTTTTGCATTGTTTCTGTTTGTCTTCCAATTCAGCACTCCGTCTCTTATGGAAAGGACAGTCTGGAATGATGTCCTCTTGAAGCCAAATATCTTGCCCTTGGAACAAGAGAATAGGCGCCCTAATAGTGCTGCAACAGCTTAAATCACATTTGTTTACAAGGATGATAAGCTTGGAATATAGCTTAGTAATTTGTGAACTTCTGTATGATTTATATTCAATATCACTTAAATCAAATGCGTTTGTAGTGTGTGGTAGTTTTTTAAAAAACAGCTTTTAGAATTGAACTGAAGGGTTCAGCAACATTGCAAAGTTAGGTTTATAATGTTTGCTTTCAACCTAAATTCACAACATTCCTATTACTGTGTTTCAGGCTGCTAGTACTCCACTTAATCCTCTGAGCTTTCAGTGTGGATTTGTAAAACTCAGAATTGACCTCCTGCAAGCTTTTTCTCAACTTATTTGTACCTGCAACAGCCTGAAAACAAGTCCACCACCAGCTATTGCCACAACAATTGCTATGACATCAGGAAATGATCTCCAGAGGTGTGGACGCATCTCTAACCAGGCATGTGTTCTTTTTTCCACTCTTGCACAGTTACTTTTATGATTCTGGTATGAATTTTGTTTCTTGGCAAACTTATCTGTTGAAATATATGGACAGAGGTAGTGAAGAATTTTGCTGAATTTCACCTACAGCTATGAAAATGTCTGCTACATTTTGTAGCTGAGTACGTAATGTGTGTTTTCTCATATAGGTTCTAGAACATGCATGTAGCAAGCCACTTGGTGCACTCAAACTTGTAGCCAGACCTTTCACACCTTGCTTTGAAAGCAGAGAGTGTGATTGGACTAAGAAAGAACATGTATTTTAGGATTGTACTGCAGTTCTTCTAGTGAGTGCTGGCAGCTGACTTGCTGCTGTACAGAGCACCAAGATGGTCTGTTTCTAAAGTGCATGTAGCCTGCAAGAAGAAATTGGGAGGTAGTCTTTGAAGGGTAGAGCAGCTTGATTTACCAGTAGAGGATGGAGGAGGTTGTTAATGGTTTGGAGTTTTTTTTATTTTGTTGGGTTTTTTTAACTGAAGGCGGTGTGTTGGTGCTGTGTAACTTCATTGTTACTGTGTAGAGAAATGAGTTTATATTCAAAGTATTGTCTTTACCATTCAGTGTCTATGTTACAATGTAGTAACATTCCGGATGTGTGAGGTGTGGTTATTTTGCATTGATTTGATGTTTTTTGACTAGTGACATTGTTTCTGTAGATGAAACACTCAATGGAGGAGTTTCAAAACCTGGCTGCACGATATGGAGATCTGTATCAGTCATCTTTTGATGCAGATTCAGCAACTCTAAGGAATGTGGAACTGTATCCTTTTAAAATCTTAGAAATCATCCACTTCATATGCAGACAGCATGAATCTTAATCTTGTCTATGAAGATTGGCATGCAGTATGTTTGAAGCAGTTATTAATGCAAAAATGAGGTAAAATATAAACATAAAAACCTATTTGGGGAAAAAAATTTCCATGCTGTTGTTTGGAGCTTATGAGCAAATTATGGCATAAAAATTGCAACAGCATGTTGTCATAATTCCGCTTACTAAAAGAGAAATTGCCATGGAGTTACTTCACAAAAGCTATAGGAATGAGGAAAAGTTATGGTCAAAGTAATGCATTTCTTGTTTTCTATGACAACTTTGTAAGTCTTTTAATTCCTTAGTATTAATACCAGACAACAGCAGAGCTGCCTGTTGATTTCACATGCAATAGAAGCTCTGATTTTGGATCCAGAATCTGCAAGGTAGTTAACTTTCTACTCCTTGGCTATTTATTTCTGATTCTTTAGAGCTTTAAGCCCAGGGATTCAAAGAATGTTCAGGAAGTTTCTCAGTAGACCCTTCTAATTCTGCTTTGGGCTGGTTTGAGAACCTGTTGCTGCTGTGCTGTAGCTGGTATATTCTGTATTAGTGGAAACTGCTGTTTCCACTTGTAAGCATACTTTAGCTTCTTTGAGTCCTGAAAATATATACATTAAATTAGTTTAAATTATAATGTAAATGTATCACCTCTGGCTCTTTTTTTAATTGTGAATTTACAGCCACACTGTAAGCAAACCACACTGAAGTATCTGGTAATTGAGTAACCCCTTAAAACTTTTGGGCTGAGAACAGATAAAATTAAAGATAATGTGGATAAGCATTTTTTTAAATGGGTGATTTTGTAGCTGGAAATAAAGGTGAGCATCTTGGGTAACAGTCCTACTCATTAGGAGTTAAACATTGCTTAGAAAGCACTTTAATTATACCCATGAAAAATATAAAGCTGCAGACTTCAAAAAGCTAGATGTCATGTGGGTGGAATTGTGTTCAAAAGCAAGAGATTGTGATTTAGTCTTAAATCTGGTTTTCTTGCTTTTCCTTGAATTGTAAGAATTTTTAAAATGTGAAAGCTGCAGCTTAAATAAAAGCTAGAGGAGTTAAACATGCTGAGTCTGTCAGACCTGTAACCTCTTTGAGTGAGGGAGCATGATGACAGAAAGCAGTGGATAAGCTGTAGTTAAAGGGTTCAACATAAAGGGTAAGTCTTCAGGAAAAAAATAAGAAAGAAATAGTAAGCAGCTGGAAAGACATGGTTATTTTTTAATGGATTTCAAATTGTAGCAGAGTATGATCTTGTTGGGCCTGTCTGGGAGTGAGCCTTACAGATTGCAATGAAGGAATAATGTTAGACAAGATGAAAAGTGGGTTTTTTTGGGGTTTTTTCAGTTTCCAGGAATATAGCTCCAATGGAACAGCACATATTGAAAGTGAATATGAAAGAAGAATGATGTCAGTATTTAATCATGTACTGGAAGAAGTAGAATCCCTCAACAGGAAGTACGCTCCTGTCTCTTACTTGGCAAGTAACAATTTTAAATGTATATTCTGCAAAAAAGGTTCAAAAAACACTTGTCAACTCCATTTATCTGTAGAGGTCAACAAAGACTACACAGTTGTTAAATATAACCTTACTGGCACAAATGGTCTCTGTAGTGACTCATTACTTCAAAAATACTTCAGCAAAGGTTTTGCTTAGGCATCTGTAACCACGCTTTTATTATTCAGGCACCGGAGTGTGTCTTTTGTTGATGCTGTTGTCATGAAGAAATTTTTCCTCTACCACACAGCACTGCAGGGTCCAGTGCTAGCCTAGGCCTGGTCAATGAGCTGTTGGCAGTTAAGACTGTTTTGTGAGTGTAGAGTTTCTTATTGATGCAGGTCATCAGAGAACATGAAGTGTGCTGAATGCAGACAGTGAGCTGATAAACATACACCTTTGCAAGGCTAGCATGGTTTCTTCTTTTACTGGTTGTTAGCATCATAAAGCTGAAATGCATGTTAATGGGAACAAGGCTGTTTATCTGACATAGCTTGCATCTGTTTGCCTTGTTTCTAAATTACTGATTCCAAATTGAATAGAAGAACGAGGTATGTAGAATGCAGCAAGGGTAAACCCTGTAAACTTAGTTGTCACTGGCTCCATACCAGTACAGCCCAGTGACTTTAGCAATGTTGCTTTTGCTCATCATAGCCAAAAGGATGGTGTAGTGCTGTGGGGAAAGGCAGAGTAGCCAAATGGGTTAAAAATTATTGCATTGTATTACATTATGGTAGAATTCACTTTTTGTTTAGAGACTAATAGATTTATTTGAGAGTGTGAGGATATTGTGTATGACTATTTCAATCAGATCCTGCTCTGCTGACTCTAACGCTAGGACTGAAATTACTTGTATTTGTCTTTATTTTGAACTCCTTATTCTTTACGGAGAAGAGTACCTTCTCTTTAAATGGCAGAACATAAATAGAGATGCCTTATGTATTCTGTCATCTCTGACTGTTGTCCAGAAATACGTTGAGAGAGTCACAGAATATCTGTTGGAAATTACTGCAGTTTCTGTACCTCAAGTACACTTCTTTTTCCTGTGCTATAAATGATACTTACTTTTTGTCTCTGTTTCTTACAGCATACAGCTTGTCTGAGCAATGCTGTCATTGCATTGTTGAAGGTACCCCTATCGTTTCAAAGGTACTTTTTTCAAAAGCTGCAGTCTACAAGCATCAAGGTAAGCTCTGTTCAAATGTGGCCTAAAGCTTCTTTTTATGGACTCTTTACTTCATGAGGAAAACCTTGCTGAAGACACGGCTTTTCTGCATTTTTAGAGCAGATACATAACTACAAACAGCATCTGGTTTTATCTGTTAGGAATAGCTTGAATAGTGTGTGCATGTGATCATTAAGTAGCACTAGACTGTGATTTAGGCAACTAAGATTCAGTTCTTTCATTGCAAAGCCTTAAAAATAAAATTGAATTGGAACTTTTGTTTATTCTGAGTCTGCAAAGTTAAATCTAGTCCTGGAAGGGCAACTTCTATAAACTTGTATTTTTCCTTTTAGAAAGCAATGTCTACTGTATTGGAAAAAAATTGTAATACTTATTACTGGTTAATAATTATACTGATTAATAATGGCTCTGAGACTCAGTGATGTGAGGGTTTTGTTGTTTGTGGTATGTTTTGTTTTTATGAGTTTTCTTGTTTTCATCCAAATGCTGCTTTTTCTGGGAGGAATGAAAACGTTAAGACTTTTAATATTTATTTTGTTCAGCTTAGTATTTTATAGAAGATAGTTTCTGCTTCTTTTGGAGAAGTGCAATTAATGATACAAAGATACAAAGACATGTTTCCATTTGATGATTTCCATACTAAGCATCTTGAAAATTTTTCTATAGGAAGATCTCTTTAATCTCTGAGCTATGATTGCTCTTCTGGGGGTGTGAAATTACATTTTAGTCTATTATCTTCTCTTTCAGCTTGCTCTGTCACCATCTCCACGGAACCCAGCAGAGCCCATTGCAGTACAGAACAATCAGCAATTGGCTCTAAAGGTAGAAGGAGTAGTTCAGCATGGGTCTAAACCAGGCCTTTTCCGTAAAATCCAGTCTGTCTGTCTGAATGTCTCTTCAGTGCTGCAGAGCAAATCTGGACAAGACTATAAGGTATGGATACAGGAGAGGTCTTAAGATTTCATGATGTATTATCTGCTTTTTTAATGGCTTTGGCTAGCAGAATTTTAGGCTTAAATGAACAAGTTCCTCTCTAATCCTCTCAGTCTTGACAGTTGACACTCTAGCACTGGCCACAGCCAGACATAGTGCGTGGAAGGCATCAGGGATTTTAAAGCCTGCAGTTCTGTTGTATGACTGGGGGTTTTTACTAGCAGCTTTTCTTCCAAATGGAAGAGGCTTTGTGGTGTTCAGAACAAGTATGAACAAGTCAATTAGGAATGTGCTTGAAATCAGGGAAAATTCAGCTAAGATATTTATCATATGAAATTCCACAGGGAGAAAAAAGCCAGCAGTAGGTTATTTTCAATCATGTAGCCTCTAGAACTACTTCATTTACATTTTAAGGGATTTTTTTTATTTTTTATGGAAATGAAGTGGAGGGGTTGTCCCATTAAGTAGCACCTGGGGAGAGGGATACTAAATACAGATCAGTGGTTTTATCAAAGGTTGCATGTCTGAAGTTCAGGTGGGATATTTCATGGAGGACTTGTTTTGATGAATTTTGGGGTTGGATTTTTGTTTGGTTTGTTGTCTAGAGGACATTCTGAGTGAGGAAAAATAATCAGTTGCTTCTAAAATCAGGCCTAGGAAATATATAACATTTGCCTGTCTTGTATTACTCTATGGAAGACCAGAACTGCTGAGAGATGTTAGACTTGTTAGCCACCTTGCTTCTGTGGATAGATATAAAAATAATTCATTGATCGATGAGAAAGCATGTCAAGCTGCCTCAAATGTGTGTATGGATTTGTTTGGAAAAATTGAGGACAAACATTTTTCTTTTTTTTCATTCTTTCCTTCAAATGGAGAGCATAAAACTTAATTTAGTGGGTTTAAATGGCATTTTAATCTTCCATGTGTTCTCAGATTCCTATTGACAACATGACCAATGAAATGGAGCAGAGAGTGGAACCACACAACGACTACTTCAGCACTCAGTTTCTGTTAAACTTTGTGATACTTGGCACCCACAACATCACAGTAGAGTCCTCTGTAATAGATTCAAATGGTGTTGTCTGGAAAACTGGGCCTAAAACAACTATCTTTGTTAAATCTCTTGAGGATCCATACTCTCAGCAGGTTCGTCTTCAGCAGCAGCAAGGACAACCACCATCGCAGCAGCAGCAGCAGAGAACAGCTTACTCAAGGTTTTGATTCCCAGAAGGGACTTTATCCTGCTCAGTGCTACTACAGTTTTTCTTGGATGCTTTTCTATGACAGACTTACAATTTTCACATTCTCCTACAAAGCCCCAGGTGCCAATCTGTTGCTTCTTAAAGTATTTGGAGTAAATTTGGACTTGATTCAGCCAAGGTAACTCCGTTCAAATTTGGAGTAGTGCTTTGAATGTAAAAGCTTCTACTTAATTCCTGCTATTTACAAACCTGTTAGAGCAGGCTCCAGAAGCTTTGATAGCAGGGACATTAAGAACTTCCTGTATTTTACTTTTTAAATATTTTTTTAAGCTCGTATGTTCTAATGGTAGGCTTACAGGACATCAGTAAGCACTTCAGCTAGTTACATAGAGCTGCGTGTAATATCAAGTCTGTGTCTTCAATATGAGGGAATTGTCAGGAATATCCAGAGAAATTTTTTTTCTTTCATTTCAATAGCAACTTCCAGTGTTTGTCTGCTGTGTGTTTTATTAGAATCCATCAGCTCTATTTAGTGTATGCATCTGAAGGAAGAAAAGCTGTGGCTTACTTCTTGTACCTAGGCATTGTAGAGGTAGAAGTTTGCTTGAGGCGTTGTGGTCTAGGGAGTCTTACAAGAGGCAGAACTTTACAGATGGGAGCAATAACTGTTTCCTAGATGATTTAGAAAAAACTACTGTTGTTTTTAAATTCTCATGTATTTGTATTTTGGAAGACTTCTGGTTTTGTTTGGTGTTTGTGCTTGCTCTTTGAAGAGAGAAGAAGCTGACTTGCAAGTTGTCATTTATTTCAATTGCCTTGTTTTTTTTAAAAAAGGAATTTTATGTGCCAAAGTTTTGTAATCTTGTATACTCTCTAGCCAGTTTGGTAATCCTAATTTTTACTTTTAGTAAAATTCTACTTGAAGGAGAATTTTGCCAATACGTGAAACTGACGTGAATTGACTATAATTTTGGAAATATACTGCTTCATGCATAGCTTGCATGTTTCTTTTAAAATGTAAAAGGTTGAACTCGGCTTGTGTCTAGGCTCTCAGGCAATGGGTCAAGTAACATGTCCTTCACCTGGTTCTCCTAAATAATCTCTGCTTGTCATTCTGCAGGAAAGTAAGACCTATTTGAATGAGGAGGAGGGAAGAATTTGTACAGACTTCAGTTTGTAAATGATCTAATCTCACTCCTTGGAGCAGAAATTTTCATTGTTTTCTCAATAAATTTCTAAGATATTTCTTCAAGTTGGTTTCACTGTAAAAGCAGACAAGAGCTTCCAGATTCTGCTTGCTTTATATGCAGAGAACACATTCATGAATAGTTATAATTTTAGGTTTTTGATATAGCTGGATAAAGAAGTGTTCTCACTATGTTTTCACGTAATAGTTGTGTAAAAAAATCAACTTTCCTTCTCTTGGCTTAAACTGCAGCAGAAAAAAATTAGGGCATGATTGTGATTTCTGAATTTCTTGGTCAGCCTATAATTGTAAGCAGGAAAGATAATTGGGATGCAAGGTTGAAATAGTAATCTTGCAGATTTAGTGAAAAATTCACCAGCATACTTCTTAACTCTGATTATTTCATGTGCAGGAGAGAGAAATTACCAGCAACCTTGGAGGTGACTGAGGGAAGTGGTGGTTTCTGTCCCTGCTTTTGTGGTTATATACTTATTTGTGTGTGTGTGTACATACGCACAGTTATGTGTTCAGATGTGTGCCTATAGCTTCATATTGGTACGTGGTCCAGAAAGTTTTACATAGTATTGTGCATGCTGAACAGTTCGTGTTTGGTTAAGTTTTTTGAATAAAAGTCATAGATCAGTGTCTTAAACACAAACCTTCCTTATTGTAATGCAAAAAGTAAAAAAAAAAAAATTAAGAGGACAATTTTTTTTTTAATCCTAGGTAATGAATGTGTGTTTCTTGCTCTGTTATTGACCAGTATATTGCTGGGGTGGCAGCCCAAGACAACACAGAAATTAAATTAAATTTACACATTGGGGAGCGGGCTTTCTCTTAAGTCATATGATATGCATAGAGAAACTTAAGTCTATTTCTACTAGACTTCTCTTATCACTGACTTGGCCTGAGGCTTAATTGTTGGCAAGCCACTGAGATTAACCCTGCCTCACTTGAAAACTAATTGTTCCTCCTCTAGATGACTTTGTTATCCTTATCTTAGAGGCCTCTAGAACTTCAGGAGCTTGTATCAGTTTTGGACCCAGGCAAATTAATAACTGAAATCTGAAAGTGAATGTTAGATATGGGAGATTGCAGAGTGATGGTAAATGTCTTCTAGAAAATGGCATGTAGTATTGATGTGATGAACTTGTATAGGAAGGTGGCTTGCTATTCTATTCTCTAAATTTCCAACAAACTGAAGGATTTTTCATTCTGACTAATTTGCAAGTTAGTTGTATGTACTTGCTCATCCGCAAAGACCTTGGAGGTGTTACCTAGCTGCCCTTTTTACATAAGCACCTTTTACCTTACCTGGAGACAGGGTTGCTCTTCATTTTCCTTGTTTTCAAGCACTACTTATTCCTAATATACTGTGAAATTCACTTGTCAAGCAGGAACCAAGATTTTCATAGAAATCAATGACTAACACTCTCCTTGACTTCTCTTGGGGTGATTTAATGTGCAAAAACCTGCTGTTGGAACTATCAGCAGTGGATGTGATTTTGGTGTATTAGTAGAAGCTGAGGGGTTGTCTTACTGAATCCTGCATTCTGTTTCTGGTGCTTGCACTTGAAGCCACAAAATAGTAAGAATCTTATTTCTTTCTTCACCCTCATCAGTGTTCACTATCATGTGCAAAATGAACCTGAAAAACTTACCTTTTTTTTTTTCTGCAACTTAGAGTAATTTCTATATCTATTTCCAGGTTGATCTACAAAATACTGTTGCCATGTCTCCTCTTTTTGTAGAGTACAGCATAACTGATTTGGAACAGAAATACTACTGTAGAGTTGCTGTCCTAAAGTGCATCTGAAAGAGATGTTGCTCCAGAATTATTCTGTTTCCAATTCCAATATCTAAGTCAAAGATAGGCTTCAATATGTTACATCTTTGCAAAAGTAAAGATGAGAGTAGGTACATATAGATACATTGAGAGGATGCCCAGAGGGGTGGGGGAGGCCCCATCCCTGGAGACATTGAAGGCCAGGCTTGTTGAGGCTCTGAGCAATCTGATCTAGTGTGAGATGTCCCTGCTCACTACAGGGGGGTTGGATGAGATGGTCCATGAAGTTCTTCAGAGACCTTCAAAAGATCTCCAGTGAGAGCAGTTTGCTTATTCCTGCAAAGCTGAGGGCTGTCATTCCTTTTGAATACTGAGAATGTGTGACTCTGGATGAAAAACAATATTTAATATATCAAGAAAGGTTATTGCTTTGGGGGTTTATTTCAGTATTTTCAAATACTGTGATACTGGCTTACTCAGTAATACTTGGAGTCTAGATTTGCTTCCTGCAATAGGCGGTGGCCATTACTGAATATTTCAGAGTTAAGAGGAAGTTTTTTCTCTCTTTATTTTGTTCCATCCAATCCTCCACAATGAGCTGCCACTTGGGCCCCATTCTTGCATCCAGCAGAGTTGAAAAGAATAAGATGTACTAAGTCTTCTGGATGGGTTTTGGTTTTTCTAGACTTGTTTGTGATCAGTAATTGTCATCTGGATGAATGTTAAATCCTCTTATCTCAGCTCACAGCTTTGTCAGCTCTGTGTAGCAGCACATGCAGAACTTCTAGAAGTATCTTTGCTTTGTCTTCTCAGAAACAGGAAGGATTTTCCACTGCTCATCTTTTTACCTTAGGACTTTAGAACTACAAAGAGTGTTATCATTCATCAGTCCCTCTTTGTCTTTTCAGGTCCCCTTGGATGACTCAGGTTCCCAAGGTACTTGCTCTGCTTTTAGCAGAAGGGGGGTGTGGGGGGGGGAAACAGATCCTTTTCCAATAAACTAGCTACTCACCAAACCTAGAGATTGAAGAAATGCTCCTTCCTTGTCAGTTAATTACAGTTCATAAGGAAATTCTTGTTATGTCAGAAAGCAAATAGCTCATGAAGACCAGATTCCATATAGACCTGGAAAAAAGATAATTTCTTATAGAATCATAGAATGGTTTGGGTTGGAAGGGACAGGACATGGGCAGGGACACCTCCCACTAGATCAGGTTGCTTAATGCCTCATCCAGCCTGACATTAAACACCTCCAGGGATGGAGGAGGCATCCAGAACCTCTCTGGACAAGCTCTTCCAGTGTCTCATATCCTCACAGGAAGGAACTTCTTTCTTATATCCAGCCTACATCTTCCGTCTTCCAATTTGCATCCATGACTCTTAGTCCTGCCATCCTGGACCCCATTCAAAAGTTTGACAGGGTATGGAGTGATAGGATGAGGGACAATGGTTTTAAACTAGAGTAGGGCAGGCTTAAATGAGACATGAGGAAGTAGTTATTCCCATGAGGGTGAGGAGACACTGGCCCAGGCTGCCCAAAGAGGAGATGGAAGCTCCAACCCTGGAGACATTCAAGGCCAGGCTTGCTGAGGCTCTGAGCAACCTGATCTAGAGCAAGATGGCCCTGCTGACTGCCAGGGGGTTGGACTAGATGGCCTTTGAAGGTCCCTCCCAACTCGACACATTTTATGATTCTATTGCAAAAAAATGAACTAAGCTGTAACTACAAATCAGCTTAAGAAATTCAAACAGACATAAGCCAGGCTCCCTGTGCTATTGCTTCCCAGAGAAAATGTTTGTTACTGCCATTTCTTATATCTAGCTTCATAAAATGACAAATAGTAAGATTTTTCAAGTATAGCCTGTTCAAATCAATGGTGGAGTCTCTCTTGGAATACCTGGCAAAGGAGGGAGATGCATTCATCTCTCTGTGTCCTGAAGAAACTTAGGATAGGTATTAGTCAAGGAAATGAGTAATATGTATGGTTTGGCTTTCACCAGACTTGGAAATAGCCCAGACCATGTTTGTAAAAAATTAATGAGCACCAAGTGGGGAAAGGAGCAATGATTGTTCCTCTCCATGCTGTTGTCTTGTTTAACTGAATACATTGATTGAAGTATAAGATCCCAGTGAAACACCTCCTGAAATTAGGTGTTTCTCCAGATATGGAGCTGTTAATTTCCCATTTCTCACATTATCTGATCCTGTGAGTAGACAAGACTAGAATTAATAGTTTTCAGGCAGGAAAAATACGCACAGGGAAACAATTACCCTTTGCTTTAGATGTGAATAAAGCTTCTTCAGGCACCATCAAATGCAAACCCCAGTTTTCTTTCCTAAAATTCTTTACAAATCTTAAGCAGTGACAATCAGGCAGACAGAAATGTTTCTTGTTGGTTTCAAGCATCAGACTTCTGCTTTTGTTCTGAAGGAGGATGGGTTTATAGACAAACATGATCTGGGGCTAAATTAGAGCCTTTTATGCGTAAAAAAAATAAATAAAAAACGGCACTGCAAGTTACTGGTTAAAAGAAGGAAAAATCAATATTTTTGATAAAAGACTTCTGTCTGCTCTCAGGAGTAAAGGGTCAAACTTGACTCAATTGGTGTGAATCATCTCTGTGGGCAGAGTGATGCGGTGGTCCTGGTGAGGAAGTGACTTAACAGAATCACAGAATGCTTTAAGTTAGAAGGAACATTCAATGGCTGTTTAGTCCAACCCTCTGCAGTGAGCAAGGTCATCCTGCACTGGATCGGGTTGCTCAGAGCCTCATCAAGACAGGCCTTGAATGTCTCCAGGGATGGGGCCTCCACCACCTCTTTGGGCAACCTGTTCCATGAGAGGATGATGCTTACTTTCGCCTGCAGAAAAGGTAGAGACTTGGTGTAGGGATGCTCCCATTGGATCCTGTGCCCTCAACAATCGAAAGCACTTTGGGATGACTCGCAGTGACTGAGGAGAGGCTGGTTCAGCACAGCCCTGCTGTGACTGTGTACATGGACATGCCTGGTGTTATTCTTGCAGTTCCTTTCCCGTGCTTTCCTAATGTGTGATTGGAAGCTGAGCAATTAGCATAAGAAGCCCTGTTAGGGTTTCTCTGTGGAAACTTGAGCCTTGTGTCTTGAACCACGCATAGACCAGGCAAATCTGACTGTCAGTCCCCAAGTCTGTATATGTAATAGGAAAGCAGCAGATATGTGTAATTTAATAAAACCCCTTGCTGCCCTCATCTGCTGGATAATAACTTTATTTGACCATTAATGTTTCAAGCTACATAAACAACAGGTTTTTGATTATGTTCCAGGGAAGGTTACTCATGATAATAGAATCTTTAACCTCAGATCTTATGAAGCTATTTTTTCAAAACACAGCTGGGGACAAATAGGATGCTTTTGGGATTCACTGGCTACAAAATTGTGTAAATTAAACCAAATATACCACAGGGTATATTTTTCTTCACTATGAGAACAGTGAAACACTGTCACAGGTTGCCCAGAGAGGTGGTGGAGGCCACATCTCTGGAGATATTCAAGGCTAGGCTCTGAGCAGCCTAATTTAGTGCAAGATGTCCCTGGTCACTGAAAGGGGTGTGGAAAAGATGGTCTTTGATGATCCTGTGATACTTATTTGAAGAATTCTTAACTTTGATGTTTCTGTTTTTATAATGGTGATGAGTTTTAAGGGAGGAACTAGTCTTGTAAAAATAAAATCTCAGGCGCCTCAGTGATGTTGCTGCCCACCTGCTGCTGCCATCTCCACCTGGGATCTTTGCAATGAGTGATGTTCCCTTGTGCTCTTGTGCTTACAGCAGGCTGTTCACAGACAGCTCTATCCAATGCTCCTTGCTCTGGGGTCTGGATGAGGATTTATCATCAGCAGGCTCCTGGGGCACAGCCATAAGTGATGATGGTATTTATGATGCTTCCACTGCTTCTGCTCATACCTATTGCCCTGGACCACAGAGTTGAGTTCCTTAGGAAAAGATTTGTGAGATGACAGCAGAGCCCATCTCTTTGCGTTCAGCAAGTAAGGAATATTCATTTGTAGGAGTTCATATAGTGTCTGATTTTTTGGTCCGGGGTTTAATTAATCCAATGTGTTTATCTAAATCCCACAATCTGAAAGATTTCATTTAGCTGAGTTTTCCAGCTGTCTTAAAAGTAGGCATCAGCTGGGAGCTCTCAGAGCAGAGCTTAACACCAAGTATGATATTTGGAGGAGCACCAAGGGGGATGAGTTACGCCTGCTTATTGCATTTCAGAAGCACTTTACTATTTGTAAGGCCTTTTATTTTTCTCATATTTCGAACTCTGAAGGGAGTTAGAAAGGAAAGGGCTCATGCTTATCTGGAATAACCCCATGCCAGTTGAAGCCTCCCCAACTTTTCACATCACAAATCTGCAGCAGGTAGGAAAAAAATAGGGAGCCTGACTCGCTACTGGGCTAATCCCAGTGATCTTCCTCCATAGGCTTTTGCCTCCTGACAGCAGGAGCTCCCATCCAGCTCCTCAGCAGTCTGACAAATCCACACATGCCTTTTCCATGGGCAGAAAGGGCAGTGCTGGGAATGTCATGTGTAAAGCAGAGCCTCACGCATACTGTCTTGTGAGCTGTCACCCACTGCACATTAAGGTATGAGAAGTCTGGTTTGTGTGTCATCAGGGAGACCACAGAGTAGAGTGGTTTATTAAACTCATATTTTCACTTTCAGTTCTCAAGTTAAATACCCACAAGGAAGAAATTTTCTCAGCTTGCAAGTCTTTTTGAATGATAATATTGTTGAAAATTCCATTTTGCTTTTGCTTTGAATGCTGGAAGGTTTCCCAAACAGCTGTGCAAGGGAAAAATAATCCACCTGTTTACTGCCAGGCAGAGATGTGTGCAGAGAAACTGTAAACTCTAATTCTTCAATAATGGACAAGAAAGGCTTTAAGATCTGTCATTTACTCAAAGTGATAGGTGTTTGTACAGCACTGAACAGAATTCTTCTTGGAGTTTTGAAACTTGATACGTTTGTTACTAGAGCAGGGCAGTTTTAGGTTAGTCCTTTCCCATGAGGATGGTGAAATATTGGATGGCACAGGTTGTCCAGAGAGGTGGTGGAGGCCCCATCCCTGGAGACATCCAAGGCCAGGCTTGCTGAGGCTCAGAACAACCTGATCTAGTGCAGGATGTCCTTGCTAGCTGCAGTGGATTGGCTTAGATGACCTTGAAAGGTCCCTTCCACTCTATGTTTCTGTGATTCTATGATACTTGGTGGGTTTTCATGCAATTCCCATTTAAAGGTTGGTAGTGGACATCATGCAATGAAAGTACATTCCTGTTTGTGGAAAGGGATGCCATCAGCCATTCATACCTGGGCTTTTTACAGTTGCAATTAATGGAAATTTTATTGATGCAAGTAAAGGCAATAGGATTTAGTCCCAAAATATCTAGCTTTGCATTGCTTGAGCGTTCAGGTATGTGATTACTGATAGGCTTAGATACTGAGGGAGATGAGGTTATAATGAGCACCTGAAAAAATTTTAGAATCAACCAACTGGTTGGTTTCCAATGGAAGTGCAACTATTATTGTTGTAATACAGTTTCACTCTGCTCTGGGGAGAAATAAGAAATTTAGTGAGAACAAAGATGATCAGAGGACTGACTGGAGTGCCTCTCCTATTAAGACAGGCAGAGAGAGTTGAAGTTGCTCAGCCTGGAGAAGGCTGTGGGAAGACCTCACAGCAGCCTCCCAGTATCTGAAGGGGCTACAGGAAAGCTGGGGAGGGGCTGTTTGCCAGGGCACGGAGTGACAGGACAAGGGGAAGTGGTTTTAAACTAGAGCAAGGCAGGGTTAGATTAGAGGGAGAAGTCCTTCTCCATGAAGGTGGTGATACACTGGCCTGGTTTGCCCAGAGAGGTGGTGGAGGCCAGACTTGCTGATGCTCTGAGCAACCTGATCTAGAGCAAGATGTCCTTGCTTACTGCAGGGGATTTGACTAGATGGCCTTAGAATGTCACTTTCAACTCTATGATACTATGAGAAACCAGACTGTGACACTCTGCAGGCTCCATACACCTCATGTGAGAGCAGACATACTTCCTGCTATGGCTTGCTCATCCCAACATGGGAGAGGTCTCTTTTAGGATAACCTTTTCTTGTTTCCCCACTTGCATGATCTCTGCCCAGGGTTTCAGCTGGATGCTGGACCTTTCATCAGGGCTTGTACCAGCATGTTCCTTTTTTAACTCCTAGAGTATTTAAAATGTTTTCTGCTCAGCTTTTTACAGGTCATGGACTTGAGTCACCTTGGAATGCCTCCTGACTGAGCATGGCAGAAAAGCTGAGGAAACCTTGCAGTGTCACTTAAGGCAAGCCCAAGCCTGAGGGAGCAGTAATGGCTCATGGTTGTGAGGAGGAGGATGTCCTACAGATGGTTTTTTGAGAGATGGGCTTGAGGACCAAGTAATGCCCATGCAAATAATAGTGAAGGTGCTGAGGACTCCAGGGAGAGCTGACACCACCAACTTCCCATGGGAGCCTGGCTCCCAGCTGGTCAGGGTCACCTTTGCAAAGTCTGGTGACGAGTTCCCACTGAATCACAGGTCACAGCTCTTGGCATCTACTAGATTCCACCTTGCTGAAGACATTTAACCTTCAAAGCACTTTTTCCTGTATTTCTTAGCAGGCTCGGTGCTGGCTCAACCTCCCTGGCCCAGGGACTGCAGTGCATAGCAGAGGTTTTTGACTGGAAAGCTGCAGAGGCAGGCACGTGTGATGGGAGTTTGAATGGCAGCAAATATGCCCATTGCTCTCTGCTTACTCCTGCCCATGGGATGACAGCTGCCAGCTGGAGCGAACTTCCACCACTTGAAGTTAAGTGCTGCTCCTTGAAAATTGGTCCTGCTCCAAGAGGAGCTGTGGAAGCTGCTCTCTGTCAGCCACAAACCTCTCATTGCAACCAGACAGATGGATGGCATGGCAAGCGAGTGGCAGGCAGTGTGGAGGTGAGCTTCTGCCAGACTGTGCTCCTCTCTCAGCTTGGAGGAGGTCTTTGGAGAAGAGACAGAGCATCAGCCCTGGCATAGTGGAATAGATAGAGTCATAGAATAGTTTGGGTTGGAAGGGACCTTAAAAATCATTGAGTTCCAACCCCCCTGCCATAGGCAGCGACACCTCCCACTAGATCAGGCTGCTCAGTGCCTTGTCCAGCCTGGCCTTAAACACTTCCAAGAGAGGGGGCAGCCACAACCTCTCTGGGCAACCTGTTCCAGTGTCTCTCCACCCCCACAGGAAAGAACTTCTTTCTTATATCTAGCCTGAATCTCCCCTCTTCCAATTTACATCCACTATTTCTAGTCATTCCATCACATATCTTATTAAAAGGAGGGTGTTGGGGTGCTGTTACTTCCTTCCCCTTGCAGAGGAGGAGGCATTTTGGGCTGCAGAAGTTGTTTCCTGTAGTCAGAAAGGAAATTTCATTCCAGCTGAAAGCTAGGAGAGGATTTAATCATAGCCAAATTCATAAAGCAATGAGTAATCATGTTGGCTCCTGGGGATCAAAAGCTGCACTTTGGGCTTGAAGGTGGCTTCATCTGGAGATGCAGATTTTGACTGGGGCTCCAGCACATCATTTTCTGACACCAAATCACAAATTGATACCAAGGTGAGAAGTGGCAGCATGGATAATGCAAAGAGATGACTAAAAATCCCAGCTGTGCTGTGGTATTGCATCAACTCTGTATTTCTTTTGCAGGAGGGCAGGAAACATGTGCATGTTGTTTCCCACAAATGTCATCTTCTCCATGAATGCCTTACCATGGGGCCAAGAGGATGATCAGGAAGCTGAAGCACCTCTGCAGTGAGGACAGGCTGGGAGAGCTGGGGCTGTTCAGCCTGGAGAAGAGAAGGCTTGCAGGGAGACTTTCTAGTGGCCTCCCAGTAATTAAAGGGGCTATAGAAAAGCTGGAGAGGCCCCGGTGTCCACTTTTTATTTGTATCTTTATTTCTGTATCTGAACTGACAAAGCCTGGGAGAGGAATTACTGGGGAGGGAGACTGGTGTTTGTGACAGTTGTCTGGGAAGATGTTAATGTGTAAAACCTGGAATGTCAGGGAAATGGCTGAATTTAGACTTAGTCTTCCTGTTGTCACTTTTGGTTTTGAAGTTGTTCTTTTTGTTTGTTTTTCATATATCATAGAATTGCCTTCTTTGGAAAGGGTCATTTCAGAATATTGAGTCAAACCATCCAACCCAGTTCTAACAAGAGCCATCCCTAAGCCATACCTCTAAGCTCTTTGTCTGCCTCACACCTAAATACCTCCAGAGATGGTGCCTCAACCCCTTCCCTGTTCCAATATTTGATAACCCTTTTAGTGTAGAAATTTTTCTTAATATCCAGTCTAGCTCTCCCCTGGTGCAACTTGAGACTGTTTCCTCTTGTCCTATTGCCTGTTACTTGGGAGAAAAGCCCAGCCCCCACCTCTCTACACCCTCCTTTCAGCGGTCTGTAGAGTGTGAGAAGGTCTCCCTTCAGCCTCCTTTCCTCTAGGTTTTGTTAAGAAGTTTTTGTTCTTGGTATTTTTTTTTTCATTCTGGTCATATCTTTATTTCTTCTATAGCCTGTGAGTGTACCCAGAGCACCTGAGTATTTCTGTCAGCTGGCACAGGGTTTTTTTCAGTCCACAGCAGAGTGTGTGTGTATATTGTTGGTATCCATAAAAAATTATGGCCTATTTTAAACCTCTTTTTGATTTGACCACAAAACATTTGACCTTATCTCTGTTGTGCAGAAATATCACTGAAGAGCTGGAGCTAGAACGATTCCTAATGGAAGAAAGGAGGCTGACAAGTGAACAAAATCTTTTTTGTTGTCTTTCTTGGTCTTCTTTAAAAAAACAATTCAAGAAGACCTGAACTTTTAAGGTTCCCTTGATTCCAGAGCTGTTGCTTCTTTGGATTTTTAAAGGAAGTCTCAAAAGATTATGAGCTGATTGGTTTCTATACTGTCTGAGAGCAAGTGGCATGAGCAGAACCCCACTGTGGGAGGTCCTACATAAATATAGGAAAAAAAAGAAAAAGACAGTTGTCCATGCCACAGAAATTAGACATCTGCACCACCCAGAGTCTCTTTGTGGCTCCTCTGTCTCTCAGCTGGAACTCAGGTTGCTGAGGGAGTTCACTGACATCATAAAATGTTTTGAGTTGAAAGGGAGCTTCAAAGGTCATCTTGTCCAACCCTCTGCAGTAAAAGCCCTTGACAGACTGTACCAGCCTGATGAACACAAGCACATGCTGCTGCAGGATGTGTATTTTACCATACCTAATGGCAGTATCATTTCATCTCCCATGGATTCAGCTCAGGCAGATTCTGCTCATGATGCCTCTGTCCCTGTCATTAGTCAGATCCTCCTGAAGCTCAACAAGCAAGCTCCATTCATCAGCATCACAGCAGGTTCCTGGTATAGGATGAATAGTCTTTGCTTGATAAGAAGAAGGAGATCTGAGCATGATCCTGCCTGCTTCCTCTCACAAAGGCTTTGGCTGGAGTCGTGCAAAGATTCTGGGGTGTACAAAATTGCACAATGTGTTGAGTTTGAAAGGATCTTCAAAGACCATCTAGTCCAACCCCCCTGCAGCAAGCAGGGACATCCTGCACTAGCCCACATTGCTCAGAGCCTCAACAAGCCTGGCCTTGAATGTCTTCAGGGATGGGGTCTCCACCACCTCCCTGAACAGCCTGTTCCAATCAGTGTCTCATCACTTTCACGAGGAAGAACTTCCAGATATCTAATCTAAACCTGCCCTGCTCTAGTTTAAAACCACTGCAAATTTATCTAATTCCAAGATGTAATTAGATGTATTCCATTCCAGATTGGTTACTGTTTCTGTGATGAACCTCTTGCATGGTTTATGCCTCATCCCTGGAGATGTTCAAGGCCAGGCTGTACTAGGCTTTGAGCAACCTGGTCTGGTGGGAGGTGTCCAGGGGGTTGTAACCAGATGTTCTTGGAGGTCCTTTCCAATGTTTTTATGACCTTTGGCAGAACTTGCAAGTCTTTGTGACTTCCTGTTCTAATCAGAATTGAAGGTATTAACATCTGCTCCCATGTAGACCCTGAAGTAAGTGCTGGCAAACATGCCCCCTGCAGCACTTTAACCTTTTCTTATCAACGTCAAACATAGGACTTCTTGATTCTCCAGGATCAGCCCAGACTGTGCTAAAGTGAGGGAGCGTTTCAGAGAGATCCTGCAAGTCAAACAGAAATAAGTCAAGAAAAAAAAAGAACAACCATGAAGCCCCTGATGAAAGGGATGGATGAGAAGCCATGTGAGGCAGGGGCATGGGGTGGCTTCATTTCAGTTGTCCCTTCTGCAGCAAGAAAGTTTCTATGGTGCTGATTGCACAAGAATTGTACAATACAGGCACTTGGCACCAATACCACATAGTTGCCTATTTTTATCCAGCTTCTTTGTACCACTTGCCTCTCTTGACTGTCATGTTCCAGAGAAGTATAAGATACTGAAGGAGAGCAGTGACACAAGGATACAACCAGAGAGTGCTGTTTATATACCTGGGAAGCAGGGGAAACCCTTAAATGGCAAACATTTTGCCAAAAATTCTTTCTCTTGAGCAGCTGGGGGTGTTGAGGCCAGGATGAGTCTTCACACAGATGGGGAGGACAGAGAGAACCTTATGAACTGGTAAAATTCTTTGTGGTCTTTTGAACTGGACTCTTGACTTCCCACAGTCGAGGCTGGTGATGTCCAAAGAAACATCCACCTGGGGAGGAGGGGGCTGGTGTGGGTGGTAGAGCAGCAACATGCAGGAAGAAGAAGAGGAGCTGCTGCTGTGTTGATTTCTCTGTTATTTTGCAGGAACTGTAATCTGGATGCCAAGTGACTGAGGTTTTGCCTCCTAGAGATGAAGGCTGTCTTCTGGAATTAGATCTGTTCCATTCCAGTTTTGTCACTGCTCCCCTCATGAACCTCTTGGGTGGTTTATGCTACATCCTTGGAGCTGTTCAGGGCAAGGCAACCTGGAAATGGAGCTGAAGTTTCTGGCTTCCTTCATGCACGGATGTGAGTTATACCAGAGAATTGTGTCCTCTTGTGTCCTGTTTTAGATGTTTAAAGGATATATATATCCTGTAGCAGCCTGTTGTTGATACACAGTGACAGTAAACAGAACTATAATAGGGATAATGTAATGTAATAGGGATAATGTGATGTATAGATCCATTATCCTCCAGGAACACTTGCAATTAAAGGGCCACCTGTTCAGCAGAACAAAGATCAACTGAAAAATGCACCTCATTTGAGATGGCTGTCTAAGAGTTAATGGAAAGAAAAACAAAACAGCCCTTGGTTTTACATCTTTGCCTGGCTCTGAAAGGAGTGTGGGCAATATTCAGCCTTGTTCTGCCCAGAGTTCTTGGCACCCTGGCATTTGTGCTTCCCAGTCCTCCACGACTTTTTAAGAAAATTATGTAAAACTTGATGTGTGTAGGCTTGCTCTGGCTCCCCAGAGCACCAGCACAGTCAGTCAGAGGTTTGCTTGTGGAGGTGGATGCTGAGAGTGTTGATTTCCCCAGGAAAACTCCATAGGAAAGCCACCGGGGTGTCATTCACTCAGCAGATGACATAAGTAGGGGGAGGATCCCTTTCCAGATGTTCTCTGATTCTGGGTTTGCTGTGCAATGGTGTGACTGGAAAGAAGGGAAACCTTGCAGGGGAAAAAAAAAAAAGGCTGCAGTAGCACCTGGGAAGGTTCTGAGAAGTGCAGCAGTGATTTCTTGTGAAAGCTGTTCCAGAGGGATGGATTCATCCACCTCCTCCTTGTAGGAAGAAGCTCGGCATCCTCTGAGGGTGGGAAGGGTGGAGGAATGCACAGGGAAACCCTTTTCCCCTTTTCTGGTGGAAAATACAGGGGAATATTAGTTGGGGAGGAAGAGAGAAGGTAGTTGTCAAGGAAGGGAAAATGAGCTCTGCTTTCCCAGGCTAGGCAAAACTTCCCCCAAGTGAAATGAGCGATGGGCAGGCTGGAGGATGCAGGAAGGGGGGATAAAGGGTGGGGAAACATAGGGCAGAGGGGATGGAGGAT
>VZTY01009366.1:0-23666 GCA_013400935.1 Turnix velox | reverse complement strand
GGGATTTCTTACAACAACAACACAGAATAATCAAAATAACTAAGCTCAAACTTGTAACTATAATAATAATACACAAGTTCGCTCCCAAATCATCAGAGTCAGTCACACCTTATCCGGTTACAGGAGAAGTGAAGACTCAGAGGAACTACAGATTGGAATTTCACACACACTCTGCAGCTGCTTCTCACTCACCCAAATATTCTATCTGCCATTTCCTCAGGATTCACAACAGTATCCGTGTTCCGATTCCAATAGTCGTTCACCATGTTTCGTTAGCCAAAAGATCCAAACCAAATTTAAATCAAAACCCAGTTTACATGTATGGGCACACAAAGTGTACAACAACATACAAAGTATACCGAAAAAGTGTTCCAAACACTTATAACCCAAAACCAGATGTATACCAAGGGTGTCAACTACCTGACATATGCCTATCCTGCATATGGCTTATGGATGACTTTCCATGCACACCCAGGTCCCAGAATCATCAGTATTTAACACCAGATACATTCACATTCATGAAACTCTTATCCACGCCAACACAGGGTCTCGCCTCGCACATTAATCTGGTCCTGCCCTCCTGCGCAGTCCCACCCAGTCCCGAAGAAATGGGTCGGCAGTCGCCCAGGGGTCTCACTGCCATCCCGTGCCGAAGCACAGTCTTCCCCAGGGTCGAACCTCTCACCCTTGGGGATGTCTCTGCTGACACCCCAAGCCTCCGCGGCTTTTGGCAAGGAGCCTTGTTATCTCTGCCCATTGTACTCTGCCTTATCCTGTTAAAAGGTGACAGACGCCCCCAGGGACCTAGATGCCACCAGGGAAACTGCATTCCAGTCTTCAGTTTCTCCTTCTTGAAGGGGAAATAGAAAAACTCCTTCCCCCGGTCTCATAACCCAAATACTGGCATAATCACTCTCTTCCTGACTAAAAAGGGTCTTAGTATTTACCCAGATATTAGGTTTTTGTTGCACCCATCCCTCAGATGATCCAAAGATGGGCCAGAAAACACTTTGGGAAATCTCTTTCCCTCCCCACACCTCAACACAATAGTGAATCATTTTTGCTTTATCCTTACCCCTTGTGTTAGGGTAATGTTTCCAATTATCTAACATAAAACCCAACGGACTATCTTTTGGTACCGGTGGCAATTTTATGGGAGTGGAAGCCTTACTTTTCCCTTGTCCCATCTTCTGGAGTGCCCTCACACAAATGTGGTGCAATTCAATCGCTTCCCCTGGTTCGTGGCTCACACCCTCGCGGGCAATGAGAACCGCACTACTGAGGGTCCACACTCGCTTGGGTTGGTCCGAGCTGCCGGCCTCCTCTCAGTCACACACACTCGCAGCACTCCAGGTTCCCCAACCCCGACCAGACAGATTACCCACACAAATACGCATCCTGCGTCTTCGTCTGGACCTTTGTGCATAAAGTTTATAGGGTCTGCCAGCCTCCCATTGCTTAATGCCTTGAATTTTGGTTTATCGGTGCAACCGGGAGGGTAATCCGGTTCAGCTGTGCCGCCTAAAACTTGACGGGGTGCCTCATGTGCTGACCTAGATCCCCTCAGGTGAGTTGCATCCGAGTCATGGCACCAAATTGTTAAAAATCACAAACGTTGTTTTCGGGTTCAATCAGAATTTATTTAATTACAGTAAGGCAAGGCAAAAGCAATATGCAGTGCTGGGCAACAGGGGAGTCTCTGCTCTACCACTACCACACCCATTAGAGTTCCAGTCCCCTTTTTATATCCTTTTCTGCGATCATGTCCTCTGTAGTACTTTGCGCGAGTGCAGATTTATTGCTAAGGGGTTGTGAGAATGAAGGCCAAAGTGAAATCCTCCTCAGCATTCCTGCCCGGCGCCGCTGCTGTCGTAACTGAGATAAGCTTTCACAAGCCCCCCTTATCTACAGTCTCTCGTAGCTGAGATAAGCTTTCAAAAGCCCCCTTTTGTCCAATGTTTCTCGTAACTGAGATAAGCTTTCACAAGCCCCCTTTTGTCTCATGTTTCTACTGAACAAAAGTAACAAAATTACACTTACTTTTATAAAAGTAACAAAAGTACATTTATGTTTATTACAACAAGGACGACGCCTCCTTACCAAGAACCACAGAAACTTGAGGTATCAGCAGAAACATCCCCAAAAGTAAAAAGTTCAACCCTGAGGAAGACTATGTGCTTCAACACAAGATAGCAGTGCGACCCCAAATGACCACTGACCCATTTCTTCAGGACTAAGTGAGACTGCGCAAGAGGGCAGGACCAAATTAACATACAAAGCGAGACCCTGTATTAGCAAAGATAAGAGTTTCATGAATATGAATGTATCTGATGGTTCTGGGACCTGGGTGTGCACGTTAGGTGGAACGATCCCCTGTGTACCTGGTGCCATAAATAAAGAAAACCTGCTTACTCTCCACAAAAGACTATGTGCATCTTTAAATCAGTTGGTCAAGGGCCAATTCAGGGACTGAAAAAGGAGGACCACCAGGAAGCCAGTTTGGGAATGCAGAGAAATTAGTATTTCCTGATGTGAGACAAGATTTCACTATCAAGTCAAACAAAATTTCTGCATTACACCAGAAATGTGTTGTGATTCTCTTAGCTAGGTAGCTCTGCTCTTATTTTTTGTATAATCCTAGCTTCTACGTTTAAGTCCCATTCTGTCTCTGAACCCTTGGCCCTTGAATCAAGTCTTCTACACAAGGCTATTAGTAAGTGGATTGAGCTCAGCAGGAATAGATCTCTGAAGAAGATTAGCTGCTGCTGAGTATCAGCTGTCCTCTAAATGTATTTCATTGAGTGACCAAGTATGTACCAAGAGGTACCTTGATACAGCACTATATGAATTACAATTGAGAACAGAGTTGCTCAGATTTCCCCCGCTGCATCATCAGGACATATGAATTGTGTCTCTATAGAAGCAAGTTTTTAGGAGATACTTTCAGCTAAAATTTAGTCAGCTAAATTGTATCCACCGGTTTAGAATCACAGTGTAAACTTACAGTGGAGTCCCTAGCATCAGCAGTTTATGAAAAAAATATTACCTCTTTGGAGACAATCTGTAATATTCTATTTGTACTTTTCAAAATACCAATATGAAAAAAGCCCTCACCCTTGATTTCTAGGTTATTCTAGAGCTTTCCATCTCCACAGCCAGAAAAGGAATATTTATTTATTTACTGTAAGATGAAAGAATGCTCTTGCATCTACAAATAAGCATTCTCTGCTTCAGAGGATTCCTAAGGAGCTGAATATTTTAGAATTATATGCTTCTTTGTAGTCATATAGCCTGAGACAGCCAGAAAGTCCCCATGCAGCCTACAAGTGGCTAAACAAGGAGTTCATGGTTCAGTGATTACCATAGTGCATTACTGTTATTTTTGAAATAAGTGATACATCTTAGTAGTCAGGTGATAGAATCTGCTCTTTAGCTTTTTTTGAGGACTGATTTGATTTTAAAAGGGTAGATCATTGGCACAAGTAACATAATCCATGTATTATTAACATAAAGTTCCTCTCCTATCAAACAAGATTTTCAAAGTAGGCATGTGAGACAATGTAAAAGTCTGCTTTTCATTACCATGAAAATGTCCACAAATTTCTACCAGTACTAAAGATATTCTAACAATAATATGCATTTTGTTAAATGGACAGCTCAGTTTTTGCATTTTCATCATGAAAATCTTTAGCTGTCAATATTAGTATTTTTTGTGGGTGAGGTATAATATGGAAAGCCATTGCCCCAAGCACAGAGCTTTTTGATGTTCTGTTTTACCAGAAAATGAACCTCCACCTAAGACTAAAATAACAGAGCTCTTTTTCTACTACAAAAATGAGATATTGCATACACATTCATCAATCGTTCCTGTTTCCTTTCTACATTTTTTAGCCTGCACTTCAGCTGCCAAAAAACTTAATATATACATGAAACCTGTTCAAAATTACTTGAAGATTCATTTACATAAATCTTGTTCTACATGAATGTATGTAAGTAAAAATGCTTTAGGTGATTGCATTGTTTTTCCTCTTATCTGGTTTTACCAAGCATCATTCAGAGAGTAAGAGACTTTCTCTGTGCATTACAGGCAGCCTCCCTTTTGGTGAATTTATATCTATAACTCTAGCCACCTTCTTTATACCTTCCTATCACCCTTGCCTTTTCTTCCTCCCCATGGTATTCCTCTTCTCAAGTCCCTGCCTCCCTCCTCGAGTATATGCTGTATTTGGCTTGGAGTTGACAAAGTACAGAGCAATCACCTAGTAGCAAATCTTGACTGAGCATCTAATCCCTGCATCTTAAAATGTATCAGGCTCTAAATTATAGCTTCTTCTCCCCCAGTGCATGTTGTATAGCACTGGTCCCTCTTCTCTAGCAGGCTACTGATTTTCACAAAACGTAGCTTTTCAAGAAACATCAAGCTTGATTTACAATAGATCACTGTGATTGTAAGTTTTTTGAGGGGAAAGACAAATACACATAGCCATGACACAATCCTTTATCACTTAGAAAATCAAGCAAAAAAATAGTAAAGATTTTCATTTTAAAAGATCCATTGCTATTCTCTGGGTTTTGCTAATAAGACTAATTTTAAAAAGATATAAACAATAAGTTATCTAAAACTTTTCAGCTTGAGATCATTACATTTTATTTTAATACTATTTTTCTGAGATGGGTTATAAAGAAAAAGTGCATTAAAAAGTATAAGATGAAAGCTGTTTAATGGAAATTATTTCGCAATTTAAAAAAGGAGTCTTGAAAAGAGAAGGTTCAAAATGGAAAACTCATTGATAATAAATTCACTCAATTAATAATGTCAGTATATTTTTCTAAAGTTTTGTTCTTCAGATAGGAAATAGAATCCTTTTTCATCTTGACTTTATTCCAAATTGCATAGTTGAGAGCAATCAATTTAGCTTTCACAACTTAGTTAGAAAGGTTCAGAGTAATTAACAGAAATATAATTTAAGAAAATTGTACCTTCTTGAATATCACGTCTGCACTGAGACAGCATAATTGCTTCACTTCGGGATACTGGAATTTTCACATGTACCCTAGAACATAAAGTGACAACACCTTACTTTCCTTGTTTGGAAGAAAAAGGGCAAAAGATTAAAGACGAGTTTAAAATTTGTTTTGTTCATTTATTTGACATGCTATCTTTCTTACTAGTCGAAACCAGTTCTATTTGAATAGAAAGTGCATACTTTAGTGACATCATTAAATGAACTTGCTGAAGAAAAACTCAAAAAGTAGGAATTAATGAGACATCCATGTTAAATCTCTAGAGTTAACCTAAGTAAGAAACGACATTTATAACTGATATTACAGTTTAATTACCCACTTAAAACACATAACAACAAAAAAGATTATTTACAATTCTTTTAACACATCAGCAACTCCAGCCAAGGCAGTACAAGAATACTACAAAAAACAATGTAACAAAACCTTGCTGGAAAACCAGAAAATGCTTTACCCCTACACCATTGTAGGATTTTTGTACATCAAATCACTTTTTTCTCAATTGCCATCCACTGATGAAGTGTTTCATAAAACCACATAAAGTGTGCGTTAGCCAAAATAATTTCTAATTATTAGAGAAGTTACATTTTGCATACATATATATGCATGAAACACACAGGAGCTAGAGAATTCTTTCCTTCCTACTGCTACCACCCGTCAATAGGTATGTTAGGGGCTGGCACCATCAGCTAGATTTATCCACCAGTATTTCCACCATTAAGGGATTAAAAAATGAGACTTTCCTTTCTCAACATTTTGTAGTTACTGAGAAAACAGGAATTTTGTGCACAAAAAGTAGGATCAGTTTCAGGATGAGCAAAACTATTTCTCTGCAATAGCAGAGTAACCTGAGCAAAATCACCTCAAAAAGGAACAGAAAAACCTCTACGCAAGACACTTGGGAAGGTTTTCTTGGTGGTGATCCTGAGAATGAGGTCTGGAAGCAGGGACTGCTGAGAAGTACAGTTCCAAAACTGCATGAAATCTTGTTTCCAAACGTCAGTTACTGGAAATATCATTGTCTAGTGCTTGCTTATTTTTTTTAATCTGTATTGCAATAAAGTTCTTTTTTTTTCTACACTGTTGAGAAGGAATGAGGTACTTCTGATGGGAGACTGCATGTTTAAAATTAGAAGTAAATGCATGATGCTGTGCTGTTGTTTTCATCCATACATATCTCTTCACTAAAGGGGGCTGCTGCTTTAGTACTGAATGGGTTGAAAAGTATTATTCTGGCACTGAAATGAATCCAGGCTTAATTTCAGAGAACTGGATTGCTATGCTCAAGGCAGAAATCAGCCAAAGCTGACGAGGACTGCTCATTCCAGGGTGCCAATTACAAAAGATTTTTAAGTCTTAGAGCCAATGTCATTCTCATGCCAAGTTTAAGAACCACAGCACAAAGGGTAATCCTCTAAACAAAAATCTGTAATCTGCAAATAGTGCTTTATGATTGTTTTATAATTCCTGCATTCCATTTGTACAAAAAATTATATTAGCATCATAGCCTTCTCCTTTGGGTTTACTAAATGCCAAATTTGTAGTTTTTGTAATATCTTTCCAGTGATAATAACCACGCTGTTTCTTTACATTATCTATTTTTAGCTTAGAAAGCCCGCAAAGAATCACTTTTTCTTGCAAAATATACTGTTTACTATTTTCTCCTTTCAAATCTTTTGCAAAAGCTTTAATGGTGAGAATACAGGAGAACATAAAATTAATCAAAGCACTATTACAACTAAAGTAGTCCTCATGATCTAAAAGTTCTTGTGTAAGAATTTAGAATTATAAGACAAGGTAGTTAAAATCTGCATGTTATCCTGCTACATATTAAAGCATTATGGAAGAATTTTAACTGGGATCTCAGGACCTTTTGACTGTATGTAAACCATTTACAGATGCAACTATGTTGTGTAAGAGAAATACTGTTAAATTACACTAACAATTTCCTGGAGTCCCTGGTGAGGCCCCACCTGGAGGGAACCCCCCTACCTGGAGTATTGTGTTCAGTTCTAGAGCCCTCAACATAAGAAGGACATTGAACTGTTGGAGTGGGTCAAGAGAAGGGCCACAAGGATAATAAAAGCACTAGAGCAACCTCCTTATCAGGCAGGCTGTTCAGCCTGAAGAAGAGAAGGCTCAGGGAGGACCTCATAGTAGCTACCAATACCAGAAGGGGGCCTACAGAAAGGTAGAGGTAGGAATCTTTAATAGGATATGTGATGGCAGGACTAGGAATAACGGATGTAAACTGTAAGAGGGTAGATTTGGGGTAGATAAAAGAAATTAATTCCTTATGGTGAGGGTGGTGTGACACTGAGAGGTTATGGAGGTGTTTAAGGCCAGGCTGGACAAGGCACTGAGTAACATGATACAGTGAGAGGTGTCCCTGCCTATGGCAGGTGAGTTGGAACTTGGTGATCTTTAAGGTCCCTACCAACCCAAACTGCTCTATGATTCTATGATTTATAACCGTAAGACTGAAAAAGCTTCTGCGTCTAGGAAAACACCAGTCAGTCAGTGTCACTTTTGCACAGTGTAAGCCTATCTCCTTGATGTGACATTGTGCTCTTAAATACTGATGTGAGCCCAATCACACCACAGCATTGAGTACATGTGATTGTATCAGAAACCACCTCAGGAAGCTCACATGCTTGGATACTAACTCAAAATTAATGAAGAGAATAAAATACACAAGAGTTATTTCTTATCAAAGATATCAGGTCCCTTAAACTGACTGTCCCACAAATAATGGTGGACGACAGTAAAGGACATGATAGCCCTGAATGCATAGCAGCATAGAATGTGTTGAGCTGGAAGTGATCTCCAAAGGCCATCTTGTCCCATCTCCCTGCAATGAGCATCTTGCACTAGATCAGGTTGCACAGAGCTTCATCAAGTGTGGCCTTGAATGTCTCCAGGGATAAGAGCTCCATACTGGGCAATCTGTTCTAATGCGTCACTATCCTCATGGTAAAGAACTTCTTTTTAATGTCTAATCTAAACCTGCCCTGCTCTGCATTAAGACCATTGCCCCTCATCCTACTGCTTCATGCTCACACAAACAGTCCCACCCCAGCTTTCCTGTAGTCCCCACTCAGGTACTGGTAGACTGCTTTGAGGTCTTCCCACAGTCTTCTATTCTCCAGGATGAGCAGCCCCAACTCTCTTAACCTGTCTTGTGGGAGAGGTACTCCAGATCTTTGATCATCTTGTTGCTCTCCTCTAGACTCTGTCCAAGAGGTTGATCTCCATCTTGTGCTGAAAGTTACAGAGCTGGATGCATGAAGCAGCCATGTGACTTCATCCTTAGAGCCCCCGAGGAGAAATATGATGTTCAAGAGCAAGAAAAAACTCCTGCCCCCACTGTTAATAGTCCCATTCTCATCTCCTCTGCATCCTCAAATCCTCTTTGGTGGTTGCAAGGAATAATCTGACTTGATTGAGCTTATGGAGAGAAATTGTGCATTATCTGGCAGTTCAGCAACAAAGCATCAGTTTTAATTCTAAAACACCCTGCTCTCTACTGGTGGTATTTTACTGCAAATTGCTGGGTAAATAACATGGTGAGAAACAAAAAAACCACTATTTTGAGGCCAAACTAGATGTCTTCATAACTTAATGGGTTTGCCCACACTGTGCACTGTATAGCAGCAGGGAGGCAATACACCAGCTGAGAGCAAGCTGCCTCAGGAACCGGCATCTGTTCGGGGCTTAGCTTGCTATGTCACTAAGCACAACACAGCTTGCTTCGCATCACTTGATACTGTTGTGCATCACTTAATACTGTTGTGCTTTGCTCAGCGGAGACATATCCCAGGAGCTTTTCCATTGATTTGACTAGGCTTTAGATGATCCTTGTAAATATCCCTAAAGATAAACTTTGAAAGAAGGAAATACTCATTATGTCTGGTAGGAAGATTTCCTCTGATATCCAAGCACAATAATAGCAAGCCTCACAGGGTAATTTCTTTTTTTAAAACTTTCAAGGAACAGGATTTCACTTCTTTCTCCTGACACAAGATGTGCCATCTGAACACTGATCACATTTTCACAAGGAGGGAATTGAAGAACACTTTGTTGTGGCAGCTGGTCCTCAATAACACTGCAAAGCTCCCTTTCCTTCCAGTACTGGGACTTTTACTAGATATTTCCTTCAAAAGGCTTTAAGTGCCTTACGTGGCCCCTGCTACCTGCCACATCTATACATTTTCTCCTCTGGCATAATCAACATGCTTGTGTTTCATTAAATACTGTAACTGTAATTGCAATTTCACCCCATGTTAAAAACATTATTTCGAAAACACTCTTCATCTTGGAGTGCTTTGATTCATTTTATATTCAATTAAAGTCCATGTTTTAAACTTAATTGAAATAGCCAAATAATTTTCAGCCTGCTGGACAAATGCCCCTTTGGAATTTAGGGCCAGCTATTACACAGGTCTTTGATAATAACCAGAAACAGTGCACTGGAATCATCAATTAAATTCAGTGGTGAATTAAAACTAACATCAATAGGTGAAAACAAATGAGAACAGGCAAGAGGCAAAGGGTAAGATATAGAAAAGGCAAAATGCAAACTGAGAGTTGTTTATCAAAAAGGCATGTAATACATAATGTGGGACAGAACAACTACTTACACAGAAGCCTATTTTCAGTCCTGAACATGCTCAGAGTTGGAGAAACAGGGGACTGTTGCCAGGCTGGAGTTGCTTCCCTGGCCCTACCACTAAAGTATACCAAATTCTCTGGGAGATATTGCCATGTTTCCGTGTTCTTTATTGCTGACTGTTCACAACCATGTCAGAACCAGGCCATGATTTGAGGTAAGCATGCACTGAAGATAAGGACACAGTTTGATAATTATACAGAAAACCTATCTAGCTTTAATGTCTTCAGCCAGTGTGCTGGTGAGGGTCAGCAGCATTGGCTGTGCCAGGCAATCAGACCTGCTCTGTCCTATGTCGAAGCCCATGCCAGCACAACCCTAAAACTGCTGCTGCTTAGATCAGCCCAGCTTTGTCTCTGTGGATGGTGGTTGTGCCTCTGATTGCAGCTGAGGCACATTCTTCTAAAAAGTTGATGGCTGCTTCAATGCACTGGCAACAGAAGAATATAAACCAAACAGATCCAAAAGGTCACTGGGTCTTGCCCCTTGGCCCAACTGTATTTACTCTCCTGCAGTGGCTTCACAGTGAGCAAACTCTGTGATGTGTTTTCTGTCTCTGATTTTTAAGATTTAGTAATGCATAACGCATGTCAGAAATAGAAAATATTGAATAATTAGATAAGGCATTTCAGGTTTCTCCAGGCTATGTAAAAATTAAATCAAAGTACATTGTAATTTTTTCAAAGTTAAAGTCCCAAGGCAAGATCATCCTCGAATCTACTTTTCTACTTCTACTATGTATTTTACAAATAATTTTTGCCTTATCAATTATTTTAGAGATACTAAGGGCAGTCTGTGATACATTATTTAAAAGAAAGAAAAATGCTCACTAGTATCCTTATGTATACAAAATTAATTGCTTAATTGGTTGTTTCTCATAGGCTGCCACAACTCAACTTAATGAATATTTAATGATGATATAATGTACCTAAGTTTAACCAACAGCTGACTAATGAAAAAAAAAGAGAGCTCACAAATACAGGAATTGGAATCCAGTTCCTGCATCCAAAAAAAACCCACAAAACCAAATGCACAAGCAAGCCTTGACAAAGAAATGTCACCTAAAACTATCATTAAATATTTTTTTTTTCATTATGAGGCCCAACCACCATAATAATAATAATACAAAAAAAATCTATAATAGCTCAATTTTAAATTAAGATTTATTAAATTTAGGAGGAAATTTTTCACTGTGATGATGGTGAGCTACTGTAACAGGTTGCCCAGGGACGCTGTGGATGCCTTATCACTGGAAGTGTTCAAAGTCAGGCTGGATGTTGCTCTGAGCAAACTGATCTAGTGGGAAGTGTCCCTTTCTATGGCAGGACAGTTGAAACTAGATGATCTTCCATGTCCCTTCCAACCCAAACCATTCTACAATTTTATCATCTTATGACCTAGTGCTATGATGATTTGTTGCTTTATCGGATATATTCCATTACAAAATTTGCTTAACTAAATATTTCTAGGAAGAAAAGTGAGGTGGTTTCCAAAATTAGCACCACTGGAATCTTATTTCTGCATCATTTTAATTATATTTTATTTTCTCTTCTTGCCTACATTTCATCTTACTTACTAATTATCTGCTTCTTTTCACTTCCTCTTTGGGTTTGATTGCATTGCTAGCAAAAGCATGCTGCTCTTTTCAAACCGGGCCAGAGAAGTCATAACACTGAAAACCTCCAGGCTATTTGCAGGAAAAACGGGTTACTTGACAAGTCCAAATGCCATTAGTATCAGATGGACCTTGTCTGCAGCTCATACAGGTGGAGGTGAGGTGTGGAGTAGATTCATTTAGCCCGTAAATATCGAGAAAATTATCTAGGGCTAATATGGTTGTAACCAGTTCCCTCCTATACTTCATTTCATTTTTAATCTAGGCCTGCAAATCTTTTATCAAAATTATCAATTTTGAGAAAGGATGAACAGAACTGAGTATAGCATTTCAGATGAGGATCTTTTCCCAAGATTGTGGAACACTACTGGAACTATTTTTTCATTTTGATTGTAGAAGAACATTTTATAATAGCATAATAAACTGTATCTCAAACTATTTTATATTTTTTCAATTGCTGTTTTAACACATTTTCATCAGATTCTTCCTTTGTGCATGCCTTTTACTACAGTCTCTTATCTACTCCTCTAACTCCACTGGGTCTCTCTGAGCTGCTTCACTGCTTTCATTGATTTGTCTGACAGGTATAATCATTTATTATCTGCAAAACCTGTCTTCTCATGGCTCATACACTTTTCCCCAGTGATTGACAAATACATTAGGAAACATCACGTCTATTTTACCAGAAAAAGACCTGTGCAATGGTGAAAACAATCCCAGAACCACTGCTCTGTTCCCAGTCTCTTAGCCAGTTTGTTATCCAGGAGAGTCATGCACCTCTGATCCAATGCACAGCTGAATTCCAGAGTATAATCTTAATGGAGTCAATAATTACAACTGGTAGATTTCTGTTGCCCACTTCAGATGGCTCAAAATAATAATCTGTTTCCAAGTTTTAAATCTGCAGGTTTCCTCAGCAGAAACAGGGATGGTGTAGCTCTTGTATTTTATATTTTAACATTGTTTCAAAATATACACATCATGGTGAAAAAACATTCACTGAAATGAAATTTACCTAGCATTTTTAAAATAACTCGATGATCTCTAAGGTCCCTTCCAACCCAAACTATTCTATGATTCTATTCTTTTACTGCCTTTAAAAGTATTTACTGACTCTGGTGAGATTAGCCTCTCTTTCTAATAATAATTTTATATTTTTCATGAATCCTGGATGATTGCCTTGCAAGACTAAAATATTAAGAAAATTTTCCACTAGGCCTCTTTTACTATTTTCCAAATTCTAAATGATTTGTTCAGCTATCAATTCTACCTGCAGTACTAGCTGCAGAGTCAGAGCTACAGTTCTTCAGTTCAGTTCAGTTTTAGGTCATTCTTCCCATAGAGAACACGTTACCCAGTGAAGGAGCACTGAGAAGTTGTGGAATCTCTTCTGGAGATATTTAAAGCCTGCCTGGATGCATTCCTTTGTGATCTGATCAAGGTGTTCCTGCTCTGGCAGAAGGACTGGTCTAGATTATCAAGGTCCCTTCCAGTCCCTGATATTCTGTGATTCTGGGAATTCAGTAAGAAAAAAAGCCAGAAAAAATGGATCACTTGCTCTCTTCTATTGGTTAGACAGACAATACAGGTCTGCAAGAGCTTCCATCATCACATTTAGAATTGCAGTTTCTCTTATGCATTTTCAGTTATATTTTGTGTCAAACCTATCACAAATCCACCACAGTATTTTGAAGAAAAAACTGCAATAATAACTTTGGAAGAGCATAACATTCATACAGTATCGTTAAATGCAGATGGCATTAGCACCTGTATGTGCCCATTGTTGCTGATACTAAACCTTTACTTTCCCTCTGCAACTTCAAAGTGCTTTTCAAACATATGTTATGGTGTAAGGAAACAAATTTAGATAAGGCTGATACTGTTCCTTCATCTGCTATTAAACTAAAGCAAAAGGCATTTTTCTTCAGCACAATTTTAGCTTTCCAGTTGATTGAATTGAAAAGCCTATACTAATCAGTACAAACATGAAATATTGTACAGCTTCAGAAGTTTCCTGCCACTGAAACATTGCAAGCTAGAGAAGATAACAGTGCGCACATCTTTGTCTCATAAGTTGGACATACTATTTTTCTTCTTGCTTTGAATGTGGAGAAACCAGATTTTCCCTCACCATAACTGAAGCTTTCTAAGCTGGAGCTCATGAGGGGCCAGAAATAATGCCTGTGTCCCTTAGCAGCGCCTGTTACTGATGTACAGAACATGTTCAAATTCAGCTATGCTAAAAAAATATCCATATTTGCACATCTAGTTAATGACTATTCATATGAAGTTCTAGTTCATACCACAATAAAACAGAGCTGCATTGATACAGCAGCAGATAAGCAGAATAAATCCATCCTTGATATAAATGGTAGGGGGCTGGGAATCACAGAATGACCCGGGTTGGAAGGGACCTCAAGGATCATGTAGTTCCAACCCCCCTGCCTAGCAGGGCCACCAAACAAACACATTTACTAGATCAGGTTGCCCAGGGCCCCGTCCAACCTGGCCTTGAACACCTCCAAGGACGGGGCATCCACAATCTCCCTCGGCAGCCTCTTCCAGGACCTAACGACTCTCCTATTAAAGAACTTCACCCTAAGGTAGGCAAGGTCTTAAGCCAATGCTGCCCCTCACAACTTTGCCCCTGAATGCTTTCATGAATATGAATCCATATGCTAAGGTTCATTTTTTTAATATTATAGCCCAAATTATTTACAAACAATAAATATTTTTAAAATAATTACTATGTTCTTGCAAAATAGCACAGCTGACTTGTCTAAGGCAGAGGTCCTACTCTATGCTTGTTAAAAGCAAAACTCCATTAGCATGCCATTCCCTTCATGCTACTCATATACTAAGTAATTCACCCAAATTGCCAGCAAAAAACGAAGTGAAGAGGAAACCTTAAAAGCTAGCCCTGTTCTTAAGAAAATGGAAGAGCTCCTTGATCAAACAAATACTCTTCATGCTAAGCATCCTAACAAACTTTTATCATCAGCTAGCTGGGGACAGCTAGAATAAACTCAGCAGCTTGGGAAAAAGTACAAGATACTTTACACCCCAAAACACTTATCAGAAATGAAAGCTGCCATCAACAGAGAATGAGGGCTTGTGTAGCATTAGAAGATCTTGTGGACAACTGTCAGACCTAAGAAGAGAGGGTTTCTCTGAAGGTCAGACGGGCACTCCCGCTCCCTGTAGTCTCCACACTACGGCCGGGCCCTGGCCGCAGACGTCCTCCGGCTCGATTGGGGGCACCCTCACTCCTTCCCCACTGAACCCACGCCCTTCTCCGCTCGCCTCGCCGCGCTATTGGCCCAGCTGCCAACTGACTCGCCTATTTTCCCGTCACATGGCCTCGTCTCTTGTAGAGAGCGGTTGTTTGCTTCTCTTCTCTTGGCGATTCCAAGTGGCGCCTGTGGTGACTGTTTGAAGGGCTGTCCTGTGGCCGGTTCCCTCCCTTCAGTCTCTTCCCATGCACCCACGGCGCCCCGAGGGCTTCGACGGCCTGGGCTACCGCGGCGGTGGCCGCGAGGAGGCCGGCGCCAGGCCCTTCGGCAGCGCCTCGGAGCTGGGCCACTGGGTTACCACCCCCCCCGACATCCCCGGCAGCCGCAATCTGCACTGGGGGGAGAAAACGCCGCCGTACGGAGCGGGCACCCCACTGGGTGGAGCTGGTGTCAACGAGGAGTCCAATCTGGGGGCGGGCGGCCCCGGGACCGGTAAGGGAGAGACTGGCGGGGTAGCTGGCTTCTTGCTCCGACTTGGCCCCCGTGCATTAGCGAATTACCGGCCCAGGCAGGCAAGGTTGAGCTGCGGGCGGCCATGGGCATGCGCCACGACCTAGCCGCGCGCCTCGGAGCTCCTCCTGCCTTTGTCTGGCCCCGACCCTTTCTGCTCCGGGCCCGGCGGCCTGGGCCAGCTGGACGTGCTGATCCATGGTGGGGGGCGTAGTTGTAAGCTGTTCAAGAGAAAAGAAAAAGTGCTCCGTGGCCTTTAGCTCTCCCGCACCTGTAGTTACAGGCGGATAGGATGGAGGGTGTCGGGAGGCACTCTGCAGCTCCCCATCCCTGTGTCACGGGACCCTGCAGAAATACACTACCTTTTGCAAGGGTAGGAAATACCATTTGGTCTTCATGGTGGGTCTTGTTACTGAGTCAGTGCTGTTGCTACTTTTGGCTGCTTTATTGTTACAGTGAAAAAAGTAGCTGGGGCTGGAGTAAATACCAACTCCCGTGCTCTCCCCTTCACTATGAGGAAACCGTGGAACAGGCAGAGTTTGAGGAAGCAGTACTGTTAAGGTCTTTTCCGGTAATGGTTGAGTAATTGAATAGAAACGCTCAGAAGTACTGTTTGTCTTTGTGAAGCTGAGGAGAATTAAGAGAAGCTTGGTAAATCTAGGCTACTATGTGCTGTTCCCTTTAATTGAAAGTGTGTTCTTGAGGAGTTTATATACACTTGGGTATCAAAGTTTTATGAAGGACCAATTTATTTAAAATTACATTATATTAATTTTCGATTCCTTTTTATAAGCTGTTGTGCAGTATTTTCATGCCTTAGGATGAGTACAGGCCATAGGTGGACTTCCATCCATGCATGCGCTACTCAGAGCACTACTTAAATGTTTTACATGCTTGGATTCTGGGGGCTTTTTTGTGTGCTGCCTGCTTTGATTCTGCATTTTGTTGAACTGATTAAAAATTGCTGTATCAATGAGTCCAGCTTTCCAAGTGGAGAGAGTGTTAATGTTACTCTTAGGAGGGCAGACATACCTGTATGGAGCTGCACTGAAGATTACTGCCATTACTCATGCTTACAGTGTGCTTGTGCCTTTTAGATTGTAGGGCTGAGCATTAATTTGCAGTTGTCTTTACACTCCTGCTTTTCTCTTCTGATAATTCTGATAGATGGTTATCTGCCCGCAGAGAACTAAACTTGTTACTCGTGATGCAATTTTAACAATTCACTATTAACTAATTAACAACTGACTTGAAAATTGACATTGTTGTTATATTTGTTACATTATCAGTAGTGTGTTTTTTTACTGTTTTTCCAAAAGTTATCTCTTTTTACATATTTTTACATAATTTAAAATTATTTTTGCCTTAGATATCTAAATATGTTTTGAGGTTCTTGTAAATTGTCATACATGCTAACTTTTCCTTTGGCTGGAATTAGATATTTTAGATATTAGAATATTCTGTTTAAGTGTCCACTTTATCTCTTTTTTACTTTTTTTACTTTTCCATCTGTTTCTGTATTATGCCAACAGTAGTTTTATTTATGAAAGTATGTACCAACTTGAATGCTGTCTAAAGTGCAAGTGTTCCTGGGGGTGTGATTTTTTTTTTTTTTTTTTTTAATACCCTGGCTTGGTGAACTGCCATAAACATCACTGTTTAGTATTCAGAATAGTGTAGAACTCGTTTTTCACATCACCTGTTTGGTGTTTCTCTCACTTTGTGATTATCACTGCTGTATAACCTGTTTGCACTTTTTTTCAGAACAGTTGAACAGATTTGTAGGCTTTGGTATTGGCCTTGCCAGGTAGGTCTTGTATAATAATTTTCAGTGGTAATGAAGTAGTAGTATTTGATCCCTATGTATGCTTCAGTGTTGTGCTTTTTTGCCAGTAGAATTAAGCAGTTGAAATGCCTGTAGAAGCCAATTACCTGAAGTCCATGTACGTTTTTGTTCTCCTTAAGTGAACTGTTTCTCAAAATTACTTAATAAGCAGTGAATGTAAGAAATGGGTTTTGTATGATATACCAGAGATATGTATACTGCAATAACAATCTGAAAATAACACCAGAAAACTGTTTTTATATTTGCCACTTCTATTAATGTTTTTAGACAATGTGAAAGTTTCACAAGAAAGTTAAAAGGTCTTCAAGTGTATCTAGGAAATGTCCTGCAATAGTAATGTTGATCAAACCAAGTGATCTGATAGCCATTTTGGTCTTTATTATGTTGACACTGATTATTGATAATGGTTTTGAGAAGGTGGTGGACATTTTCAGAGCTTAAACTGTTGAGTGTAAGGGTTGAGTGTAAGGATTTAGTATTTTTTTTTGTGCTCCACCGGATCAGGTTTTACTTGGTCAATGTACTGATGCAACTTGAGTGACTTGAGTGAGAGGTGGGGGTTTTGTCTTCAAAAACTCAGAACTGAAAAACAACTCCTTTGTAATGTGAGTATTAGACTTCTCAGAGAAAAGTGCAGAACATGAGAGTATGTGTGTCTCTCACCCACTTGGACCAACATAGAAAGCTGTGTCAGTTGACCAGCAGCCTATTTTACTCTCTAACCCATTATCCCTGGTTATCATCCCTGGTACCCACCAAGATGAATCACTGAAACGGAAGACGGTGAAACAGCTGGATGATTTTTTTGCTGTTTCAGTGGATTTACCTTGACTAGCCATGAAAGCCAGCAAGCACCAGGTAACTGTACCAGAGGTGAAGGGGTAATGAAAGACCATTAGGAATAAGTGGTTTTGGCAAGTAGTGAGTTGCCTGAATTACATAATCATCTCCAACTGCTTCCCCTTGCAATAGCTCTGCTTGGTTATTTAGACCCCTTCATAAGCCTGTTCACTTCGTTAAAGTAGAGTTGATGGGGGAGGGGAAAGAGATAGTGTCCCCTCCCCAAACCTTTAAAGACATACTTGATTCAGTGTGATCTTGGGTGAGCTCAGGAGAGTACCAGCAAGAGTGGAGCCATAATGCACCATTGTGTTAATCTTCAGAAGTGGAGACCTGTTAGTGTGTCTCAGTTTTCTTTTTGTTCTAATTTTTATTTAGTCAAGCTTGACAAAATTTTCCATGTCCTGAGCCACTCGGTCTAAAATGACTTTGTGGTTTTAGGAAGGAGAGCTGATCAACATTGCTGAGAGCAGTTCTCCCTCATCCTGCTTTTTACCTTTGTAGCAGATCACCCGTCAGACACATGTGGTTTAAGTCAGAAATTTTTGAGTACAAATCACATAGAAGTTTTTGTAAAACTAGTTGAGTTCACTACCAGGACAGTTTATTAGATAGCTGCTGGAGCACAGGGAAAGTTTCTCTTCTTTTGGTAGTAGCAAATTACTAATTCGCTTCATAGTTATGAAACTGCAGGCTCAGTGCTTCTCTATGCAAATTAGTACTTACTTATCCAGAGCAAAATCTCCGCAAAAAGCCTTTCTCAGATGATCCTGTGAGAGCTATTAATTTGGATACTTAAACAAAGCCTGGATATATTTCTTTCCTAATCCAGATCCCAAGTTTGAGCCACATACAGGTAAGTAACTTCTCTGATCACTCAGGCACTTTGAGATGAAGTGGAAAGTTTCTCTGCATGGCTGTGATCAGGAATTCTGCTTTGGAACTGAGACACTTTGTTTTGCTTATAAAAATACATACATACTCTCTGTGTATATGTATGTGGACTTAATTTTAGTAAATATATGTCTCAGGTTTTTGATGCTCATTCATTTATAGTATTGGCAGACTGTCAGGTAGCCATCCAGAGTACCTCCTTAATTCATGGATAGTGTATAGTTTTTCCAGATATTGATGCAATGCTGTTAGAGACAAATGACTCTAGTAAACTTACAGTGGCTTCCCATTCTTCAAATGTGCTTTTTCTTTTCAAGCCTATTTACAGAAAATGTGTTGGCACATCCTTGCATTGTTCTGCGTCGTCAGTGCCAGGTATGTCTTGCATTTCTTCTAGTCAGAGCTCTCGTGTACTGATATTTCTATGTTCTCATACTCTGTAGAGTGTAAGAAATCTTTACAATTTTAAGGAGACTGGATTAAATTAACATATGTTTATTTGTACCATACATGTTTTCTATTCTGAAGTTTAACTTATCTTGAACATTTTTACACATTTTTGTTTGGACAGTGGATAATTAATTGAAGCAAGTAAGTGTTTCAGAGTCCAGAGAGAATCTTCCAGATCCTGTTTACATGTGTGATGCTTTCATTCCAGTATTTTTAGTTTGAGCTAGCTTTATTCTTCACATTTTCAGCACTTATACAAATTTTTAAGTACAAATACTTAAAAGTTCAACCCATTTCCCTAAATTTCAGTGGGAGTTTACTTGCATTCTGGTCACTCTAGCTGGCCTTTACGGAGACTAAGTCCTTACTTAAGTGTGCTTTCTTGTAGACTTGTAGGATCTGCAAGAGTGTTTATAAAACTGCAACTGTTTGTGTTTTTAACAGGTTAATTATCATGCTCGAAATTATCATCTCACTCCATTTACCATTGTTAATATTATGTATAGCATCAATAAGACACAGGTGAGTATTTGCTAACCGGCTGTATCTGAGCAATGAATGTTAATTTACCACCTGTGTACACTGGCATCTAATTATTTAGGTACTGGTAGTTAAAAATGTGAATTTTTAACTACTAATACAAACTAAGGGATTTGTATTTTTATGTTTGTATTTCAAGACATAATTGTAAATAATTTATCTTTTCTTTTTTTTCCCTAAGAAAATATAGTATTTAGTGATGAAGATGTGCAGATGTTAGAAAACAAAAGGTTCCTGAAACTGATTCTGTTTTTCAGTAGGATTCTAAAAAACTATTTATCTGTATATGAGTGCAGAGATCATCCACATTACTTCTTCCGAAGGTAACACTGTAAGAGTTTCCAGTTCTTCATGGGATTTGCAGTCCCAAAATTCACATCCAAAGACAGTAAGAAAAGAATTTCTGGATTTCTTACAGATGTGTTTTAATATCTCAAGCTCAGTTCGTCCACAGAAAATTATCTTAAGTTTATAGGGCAGAGAATTAACAGTGAAGGATATGCTTCAAAATTTTTTTACAGTTGTTTGTAATTGCTGAAGAACAGAAGTTTCTTCAGAGTTGAAAAGTTATTTATCCCCTGGATTTGGTGATAAGTTTTGTGATAGACCACACTAGTACTACAACTCTAAGTTTGCTGAAATTTTATAAGAAATCAGAAAGATGAAAGGTTTTTTAATCAAAATGTGTTGTGTATTTCAAAAACAGGGTCCAAGAGCTCTCTGGAAAGGAATGGGCAGCACTTTCATTGTTCAGGGCATAACTCTGGGAACAGAAGGCTTCATCAGTGAATTTACACCTTTGCCAAGGTATTACATGTGTGACTTTTTTTTTATTCTTCTAATGCTTCTAACAAATTCATCATCAGTTGTTGACTTATATTTAAAGTGTTGGAAATGTAAGGCTGTTTGAAAAAGGTCACTTATTAGAAGAGTCAGACATTAATAAGGTGTTTTCATCATATTGTGGTTATCTTGTCAAAGCCAACATTGTAATTAATAAATAATGAGAATTGCTGAGAGCTTTATGTATTTATGTCTATCTAGTGGTCTGAGTATAGAAATAGTGTGGTAAATTGATCTTTGCTGTAATTCCACTGTGTTAATCAAATTTGTAAGTTTCTTTTCATATTTTATTCTGTATTATGTGGTACTAGCAAATACCATTTCTAAAGTAAAAAGTTCTCATTAATCTAGACACAGACCAGTTAGGCAGCTGATGAGCTGGTGATGTCATCTTGCTGAACATTTTCACGGTATTTGGTAGAAAACAGAATGGTTCGCATTTATAAATGAGAAGATGTGGTAAATAAGAATCTTATGTTGCTGTCAACTTTGTGTTCTGTTTTCTTTTTCCAGCAATCACATTGATCAGTATTCTCATATTAAGGGGGCTACAACAAAATATGAGTGACTTTAAAGAGATAATGATTGTTCTGCTTTACGGTGTCCATTTTCAGTCATAGTTCAGTACTAAGTTTTTATTCTTAATTGTGATTTTTGCCTACTTTTTATGTTGAACTGTTAACTCCAGTTTTAGTAAAACATTGTGATATCTTTCTGCTTTGAGATACAAGTCTGATAAAGAAGACTCTCTTCATCAGTGTTCTATTTTATAATGGTCCAAAGCTAATTGTAAGGGCTGAAAACAATTTTTTATACGTTTTTTACACATTTTTTATACATGTTCAAAAATAAGTAGATTGTGAGAGAGTTTATTACATGAAGTAACTACAACTTTTAGTGAAATATAAGGCGACTGTCAGAAAATCAAAAGTTAGGAAAAGTTACTTAATAGTTGCAGGGCACATGCTGAGGCTAGTAAAATGATAGAGACTTGTGTTTGTGCAACTTATCATGGAGACAGGCAAATAGTTGGTTTGGAGGCTGTTTTAGTTTGAATGGACCAGGGGGCTTTAGAACTGTGTGTCTTTTTTGAAAAAGACCATTGCCTATTCTTAACGTACAAAGTACTTATGGGGCATGGAAACTGTCCTAGTTTTACAGATAAAGGTGGACAGACTGAATCAAACTACCATTATGATGCATGAATGCATACCAATAAAATTGAGTCTTTGCAAATTCTAAGATTTAGCAAATGTATTTTTTACTTAAATTGTGTGGAGTGTGTATTTAAGTTTTTTGATTAGTTCTATCTCATATGTAACTGAAATTGCCAGGCATATGTTTTCCTCTCAGTGTTTCTTGTCCTTGGTTAAAAACACTAAAGGGATCCTTAAGTTCATTATGTACTATGTGGGGTTTATATTCTCATAGCTCTCATTTCTGGCTAATGTGAGTAAGGATTTTCTTGCGAGTTGGTTGTTTAGTAGTTTGGGAGATAAGCTGGTGCTGGTGCAAAAGAAGTAATCATTCCTACTGTTACTTGCTTTTTCCTTCCTCTGTGCTATCTACCTCCATCCCTATGTCAACACAATATGTAAACAGAAGTTGAGCTAGATTGGGGAAGTGATATGGCCAAAACTATTATCTTGTATTTGGACTACTCCTCCATGCAGTTTTCTGCTGGGTGTTCTGAGCTCTTTTTTAATGACAGCATTCATTAAAAACATTCAAGCTGTCATAAGGAGGCCAAGATTATTGCTCATAGCAGCAGTGTCAGCAAATCTGATATAAAAGGCTTACTACATTGTCAGGCTCCAACAGATGCAAAGAAGTGAGATGTCAGTTCCAGTTCTGTTGCATAATATCATGAAAGAATCCCCCTTTTTTTAGGAGAAGGGCCAGAAATGGTGATTTGTGGTTCCATGATAGACGAACTCATTCCATACTTGTTCTTCCACTGCAGGAGTTACACATAGCAAACTAACAGGTTAGGCTTTCACACACTCATTTGGCTGGTTTTCCACATCTTTAAAGTATTATGGCTCGTTGTATGTCAATACAAGTGTCTGAAATATGTAGTAGTAAATAACCTTCCCTAAACGTGGCTGACTCATGTATTTAGGAAACCAATACCTACTAGTAACGGACAAGAGTTTCTCAAAAGACATAGAGTCCTCATCCAAGTGGATGAGTGTGATTCCTGGACAAGAGCAGAAGAGTAATACTTTATATAGTTTGTTATTTTAAATGCATGGTTTTGTTTGCCTGATGTTTCAAAAAAATTTCTACCTCATTACTGAAGTACTTAACAAAAGGTATGGTAAATACATGTAGTATTTGAATATTACCTCAAGCTGGTAGGGTTCGCATTTTCTGAAAGAGTCTAGTTAATGTTTGCTGTTCGTATTTCAAAGTGTGAACTAGAAAATAATACTTTAATGGTTTTGGGTTTTTTTGTTTTATGTCACCTGTGCATTAATCAGACAAGTTTTGTTTTGTTTTACATGAATGCGATTGGTCATAAAACAGAAGACTTAATCTGTACAGAACTACTTAAGCACCTTTTAATCTAAACTGTTATACTCGGTTTGGTCTTGTCTGTGTAAAGATTTAGATGTTCACTACAGGAAAAAAATACAGGAATGTGACTTCTAAGAACAGGAAAAACAAAATACAGTAAAATACTTGTTACTAAAGGAGAATACCAATATTTTTAAATAATCCAGAATTACCTGAAAATGGCCTTTAAAAGTTAGTCCATGAGGATGCAAAATAACTGCAAAACTTCAAAGCCAATAGCTATGAGAAACTAATAGTAACTTAAAGTTTTTTTGATAGAGTGTTTAACAGACACAAGTAACTTCTAAAAGCATGATTTGTATATTTAGCTGATATGTCATTCCACTGTGGGGAATCCTGCAATGTGAATTTATATTAGAACACCAATATGACAACTGCATGTTGACACCTCTGGAAGAAATGCTTGAGAATGTGTTATCATCCATATTTAAGTTCAAAACTTTTCTTTATAGGGAACTTTCACATAAGTGGAACCTCAAGCAGATAGGTGGACATCTTCTACTTAAAGGGTAAGTATGTGTTGTTACCTTATGTCGTATTATCTAAATGTTGGCAAAACCGGTAAATGTACATGAGTTTAATCTGCAGCCAAGGTTACTTAACAGAGTACAGGTTGTGATTTTT
>VZTY01009365.1:0-12602 GCA_013400935.1 Turnix velox | reverse complement strand
ATCTACTCCAGCCCCCAAAAACCACCCCAAAAACGGACGATAGAGGATCCTGGAGATGCAGGGATGGGGTGGGATTCAGGGTGCTGGTTGTCCCCATCCCCTGCAAGACCCCTCCCTCCCAGTTACTCCCTACTCACTCTACCCCCCAAAATCCGCCCCAAACAGTGGGATGGACGTCCCTGATGGAGCAGGGATGTGGTGGAATTCGGGCTGCCCCCACGTCTGACACTGGAGGACCATCCCCTGCAAGTTGCCCCCCACCTCCCAAAATCCACCCTAATCTCCCACCAAAACAGGGTGTTGGAGGGTCCTGGCGAAGAAGGGATGGAGTGGAATCCGGGGTGCTGGTTGCCCCCCTATATCCCACACCCTCCTCCCCGGCCAGGTTACCTCCCACCCTCTCCACCCCCCGAAAATCTACCCTCCAAAATCCACTCTAACCCCCCAAAACAGGGGGATGGAGGTCCCTGGTGGAGCAGGGATGGTGTGGTATATGGGATGCCCCCCATCTTCAGCACTGGGAGAACCACCTCCCCCGGCTTGTCCCCCACTCACCTTTCATAGCCCCCCAAGCCTGGTGAGTTTGGGATGTGGGGGGGACGTTCCCAGGCCTCTTCCCGGAGAACCTCAGCGAGCGGCCATCACAGTCCAGAGACTTTTTTTTTCTTCCTCCTCCACTCCACAAAACAACCACACGCCACCTCCAAAAAATTCTCCCACAGCCTTCAGGAGCCCCCGAGGTGGTGGAGAAACCCCATAGTGGGGGTGAGTGGGTGGTGGCGAGGGCTAAACTGGGCCAAACTGGCCGCCGGCCACTCAAAGGCGAGGCGCTGGGCGATGTGCCGGAGGAGAAAGGCTGCTCCCGCCCTCATCCTTCCCTCCAGCCCCTAATGACTAACAAATGTCCCACTGAGCCACCGATGGGCCTCCCCCCGACCAGTTTAGGAGGGGGGGGAAACTGGGTATGGGAAGGGGGAACAGGGTTTGTGAAGGGAAAGATTGGTTTTGGGAAAAGGGAACTGGCTTTGGGAAGAGAAGACTAGTTATGGGGGAGGTTTTGGGGGGCCTGGGGACCTGGAGGTGGCTCAGGAACATGGGATGATGTGTCTGAGGTCCTGAGTCCTGGATTTGGATTCCTAGATCCAGGTCAAGGACATGGGGAGATGGGTCTGGGGTCCCACTTTGGGCCCCTGGAGATGAGTCAGGGACATGGAGGGATGGGCCTGGAGTCCTGATTTGGGACCCTGAAGATGGTTCAGGGATGTGGGGAAAAGGGTCTTGGGTCCACCGTCCTGCTTTGGACTCCTAGAGATGGGTCAGAGACATGGAGAGATGGGTCTAGGGTCCTGGACATCCCCATCCCAGGGTTTTAAAGCCTTCTTGGCCATTTTGGGGGTATGCTTTCCCAAAATTCCCACTTTGGGAGAAGACATCAAACAGGGACCAGGATGACTTCTTCCATGGATCTCACCAGCATCATGTGATATTCCCAGCCCCTGGTAACTCTTTTATGGGAGGGAAAGGGTGGTTCAGGAGGTGGCCACCAAAGGATGCTTCTCACCTCACCATCCTCCTTGGTCCCCAGCCACTCCCAACCAATGGAGCTCATCCAGAGGTGGCCCACCCTGTGGCTCCATCTTGGCTTCCTTTGCCCATGGTAACTTGAACCACTGCTGGCTGTGAGAAATAAGACTCTCAATTTTTAAAATTTATTTAAGGAGAAGTCCTAATAAACTGAGAAGCAAACAGCACTGGGTGCTCAGCCGTAGCCAGAGGCACACCAATTGGTGAAAATTTAGGTAATTTATAGGTTCAGTACTACATTAAGCGTATGTATATTCAATCATCACTACAAATCGTCAACATATTTTCCCCTTCTCCCGCACTTCTTTCACGTTTTCCCTTGTTTTTTTTCCTTCTCTTTCTTCCCAAAGTTACAAGGTATCTCACCCCTAAAGATAAGTGACATGTTTAGCCTGAGCACTAAATCTCAGTATGCAATCTAAAGGTAACAAAACAAAAGGCCTATTGTCAGTCTCTAAAGAAAAACAAAGAAATACACAAAGTCTCAGCCGGGCTGTCTCGGCACTCTAATTGCTGATCTGCAGTTCTGTGCATCCCACGATGGCTGGGCTGCTCCTCACTCCCCTGGTCTCTTGGAGAGATAAAACGGAGCTGGTCTCAACGGCTGGTTTCTTGTGTGAAAGTCTTCAAGGCATTCCTTTAGACTGGAGTTAGGCACTCCTCCTCATTCCAGATTAATTGTCTTGCATTTTCCTGGATCAGTTTTGATTGCTCTATGGCCCAGATTTTCTTTCTTGCTTGACTGGAGAGGTTTGATCAACATGTCCCAAGAAAGTCTGAATCAGTTTCATCCATCCTGTAATATCTTAACAACTATTATACCTTTAAACAATTATGAAAGCCAAGTTCCTTAATTATTTTCCACACTGGCTACTGGATTTACTGGATAGCCAATTGTGGGGCAAATGTTGGTGGGGACAATTTCCTGTGTCCTTCTGGGCCACTACTTCTGTTGGGGTAGCAGATGGGTCCCTACCATCTTGGTCTACTGGGCCTTGGGTTACCTGCCATGGAGGGGGTGAGGAGGAGGGACGACTGATTGTTCTGGGGGTATCAAGGTGAAGTGACAGCTCTCACCCTGTGTCTTCTGCCAGAACTTGAGGTTCCCAGCATGCCTGGGCTTGTGGTGATGCTCCATTGCCTTCATCATTTGGTTTCATGATTGGACTCAAGGATCTTTAAAATCCTGAAAGATTTTAGGATTTTAAAAGGGTTTGGAGACCAACAGCCTGAGAACCATGAAGAGATGGATGATATGGATGATATGGATCTACCACCCTTTGAAGACCATCAGGAGATCTCTTGTAGGTCACTAAAGGGGGTTAAGTCTTAGGTGTTGGACACTGGTGGCTTCTTTCTCCTTCTCCTCCTCTGGAATTCCTCAGTTCCAAAGAAGCAGAAAAGGCCTTGACTTTTGAGATAAAGAAAACCTCCTTGTTATCTACTACCAAACCAGCTGCTCCTAGTTAAGAATTTAAATCTGTCCCAGCCAAACCCAGCAGAGAAGAGGAAAAGCCAGAAAAATCCATGGGGCACTGGAAAAAAAAACATTTAATAACAGAAAAAGTCAAAAAACGGGAAATAAAGAAACCAAAGAAGGGAGAGGCCGAGGCCGTCTCTCACCATCTCGCAGTTACCTCAAGCAACACCATCCCAGTGCTCACAGAAATTGCCAGGGCCACAGATGAAGGTTCATGGAGAATATGGACCCACCACCCTTTGAAGACCAGCAGATCTCCTAGAAGTCAGTAAGGGGGGGTTGAGATGCAGGTATTTGGCATCAGCGGCTTCTCTTCCTCCTCCTTAACTCCAGCCCAGTCAAAATCAGTGTAGTGTGGAATTGCAAAGTGATTTGGGTAGGAAGGGACCTTCAAAGACCACTTTGGCACACCCTCCCATACCTTGCCATGGGCAGGGACATCTTCAGCCAGACCCAGCCAAGATTTACAGGAGCTATGCAGAATCTCCTGGAGGAGATGGAGTTAGGAATGTTACATCTATGGAGCATCTAGAGTGGATGGGGGGTTACATCTATGGAGCATCTCCTGGAAGAGATGGAGATGAGGAGGTTACAGCTATGGGGTAGATAAAGGAGGTGGAAGGTTTACATCTATGAAGCATCTAGAGGAGATGGATATTAAAGGGTTACATCTAAGGAGAACCTAGAGGAGATATATATGGGTTACATCTCTGGAACATCTCCTGGAGGAGACAGGGATCTTACATATATGGAGCAGATAGAGGAGATTGGTGGGGGTGGGGTGGGGTTTACAGCTATGGAGCATCTCCCAGAGACAGAGGGGAGACATGAAGACAGGGCGAATTATATCTATGGTGAACCTAGAGGAGACTAGGGGGTGTTACATCTATAGAACATCTCCTGGAAGAGATGGGGGGGCTACATCTATGAAGCATCTAGAGGAGATGGAGATTGGGGGTTTACATTCACGGAGCATCTCCTGGAGGATGTGGGGGGGGGTTTTACATATAAGGAGCATCTCCTGGAGGAGACAGAGGCCTTGCATCTCCAGGGCTCTCCAGCAGGGCAGCTTTGAGATGGCTCCTGTAGCCATCCTTATCCTCCTTCAGCCCTTTGAGCCAGTGGAAGACGTTGCCTTTGGGGCCTCTTTCTGTGTGGCTCCCCCACCGCATCTCCAAGGGGAAGTCAGGAAGAATTTGGAAAGGGCTTATGACCTCCCCACAGCCCCCCAGGGCTCTGGTCACAGACAGGATCAAGGGCAGCATCTCCACCCAGGCTTGCCCTGCCTCATAAGCCAACAGTTGTAGGGTTTGGGTCACTGATGTCACTTGCTGAGGTTCCAGGATGCCATAGCAGAGCTGGAGGTGTAATGTCTTCATCACCAGCTGGGTGACATCCACCAGGATATCCAGCTTGGGTGGCAAATAGACCATACAAGGTGTCCCATAGTGGGTCAAAACCTGGGAGAGAACCTGGGTCATCTCCTGCACTGTCTTCTCCTGCAGAGGGAAGGCTTCTACCCAGCCTGAGAACCTATCTTCCACCACCAAGAGGGAGCGATAACCTTCTTCAGTCATGGGGAGGCCATTGATAAGGTTGAGATGGAGCTGTGACCACGGTCCCTTGCGCCGTTGGGGCTGGAGCTTGGCTGCTCCATCCTTCTTTCCTGAGGCACACTTTGGGCATTTCTCCACCCAACAGGCCACCTGCTGGTGATCACCTTCCCACACTGCCACCCGCCGCACCCTTGCTAAGGTTTCCTCCACCCCTTCGTGCTTCCAGACATGACAGCAGGCCACTATCTCCTGCTTCTCCTGTCTGGAGGGCTCCCACACCAGCAGCTTGACCAAAGCCTTGCTGGACATCTGACTTGCCCTGCACTCCACTTTCTGTATCCACTTCTCCTTCCACCCCTCGTGAACTCCCAGGTACCGGATGCTGAGCATCTTCAGGACATCGTGGTGGTAGGTGGCCCAGGGCTCTGACTTCACCCTCTGCAGCTTTTTCATCAAAGAGGAGGAACTGGTGTACAAGTAGAGAGGTGAAGAGTGCTGGTGATGGTTCAGGAGCTCCACCAGGGCGATCTCCTCCAGTGCTGGGCCCTCCTCAGCCACCCCTAGAAGCCACCTCTCTTCCAGGTTGACAGCAGCAAAGCCAGTGGAGCAATGCTTCTGGCTGGCCAGGAACCACACGTTGGCCTTGGGGACATTAGGGGGCAGCTCCCGCAGGGAGGGAGCAGTGGGGACAATGACATCAAAGGGGGAACTCTGGGGTCTCCACACCATCTTTCCACCAGCCAACCCCCAGTTTACCAGCAACAGAGACCACTGGGCTGAATGGTTTCCAGTGGACCTCAAGACTTCACCCCGGAGGAGATACCTACAAGGGGAATGGGGCAACTGGATAAGGATAGGAGCCAGCCCCGTGAGGGTCTGGAAGGCCTTCATGGCCTTGATGACCATCAGGCCCATCTTCTTCTGAGGCAGGTAGGAAACCTCACGGACCTTCAGTATATAGGATGTGTGCATGACCGGGACCAGTTGACCTCCCTTGTCCTCCTGCAGCAGGGTGGCTCCTACTGCCTTCTTGCCCATGGTCAACCTGAGAAGGAAGGGTTGGGATCTGTCAGGGAAGTGCAGGGCAGGAGCCATCATTATGGTCTTCTTCAGGCGGTGCAAGGCCTTCTTCTGCTCCTTTCCCCATTCCCACTTGAGATGTCCCTGGGCTAGAAATTGGAGAGGCAGGACCAGATTTCCATAGTTGGGGATGTGCTTCTTCAAGGAATCCAACCTGCCCAGCAGTGAGTAGAGGTCACGGAGATTCTCCGGAGAAGGAGTGTTCGTGATGGCCTCCTTCTTGCTGGCCTGGATCTTCCAACTCTTGGCTTTGATGGTGTAGCCCAGGTAGTCTACACTGCGCTGGACCAGCTGAGCCTTCTCCAGCTTAGCTTTAAAGCCCTCCCTTTGGATCAGCTTCAGGACTTGCCTCGTTCGCTCTTGGCATGCCTGCTGGCTTTGCCCAGTAATGAGGATGTCATCACTGTAAGAGAAGACCCAAGGTTGATCTTCTGGGTCCAAGTGGGACAACATCTCCTTCACCCGCTGGTGCAGGATGGAGTTGGTGCCATGGAAGTCCTGGGGCAAGCGGGCAAAGAGGTACTGCTGCTTCTGGAAAGTGAAGGCAAACCTAGCTCTGGACCTTACAGCCAAGGGGATGGCCAAGGAGGCGCAGGAGAGATCCACAACAGAGAAGAACCTGCTCTCGGGGCTGAGGTTGGCAAAGATCTTCTTCATGTCCAAGTCCACACTAGGCCAAGCCTTGGGGGTGACCTTGTTGATAGCACGGCAGTCCAGTGTCAGGCGCCAGGCCTTGCCCTTCTTGAAAAGCTTTAAAGGGCTATTGGAGGAAGAGCTTCCTGGTACCACCACACCATTCTTTAGCAGGTCATCCAGTATCCTGGCTACCAACCTCTCCTTGGCTGCTGGAAAGCCATGTTGCCTTTGGTAGGGCACCTGTGTCCCCTTTACCACCACCTCCCCAGCCACCACCCCACAGTCCATATCATATTGTGCCCACACCTTGGGGAACTCCTTTTTCCACGGCAATTTGTCCTTCTTCTCCTTGACCAACACTAAGCATTGAACCTGCACTTCAGGACTCGGAAAAGGTGCAAGACCTTCCTCCACTAGGAGGCCACCACCATCCTCATCAACATCATCATCATCAGACTCCATCCACTTCTGCACAGTCCCAAATGGCTTCAGCATGTCCAGAAGGCAGGGATTGTCCTCCTCCATGTTCTCACCTAAGGGGCAAGGGTCATAATGGTGGACAGCGAGGTACAGCGCCTTGGGGATGTCTACCAAAGAACCCACCTCTTCTGAGCTGCCCAGCCTGGGTCTCCTCCCCGCGGGTCCCTCCTCTGTTGGGTGGCTCTCATTTTGCCTGTCCATAGGGTAAAGGTTGGTTGGTGTCTTACAGATGGTCTCCACCAGCCCGGCTGCGAGCTCTCTGGTGGATTTCCCTTCCCACCTCCTCATGTCTTCTTTCAGGAGCTGCAGCTTCTCCCACACTCTCCTTCTCTGCTTCTCCTCACATCCTCCTTCCATTGGTGTAAGCTCCCAGTTCTGCCTGTACCCCTTCCCTCCAGGGTTGGTGGCCACTGCCTCCTCCTCCACCCCCAACTCCAAGCTCCAGACTGAGCATGTGGTCCTTCCCTCCTCATCTTCACCACCATCTGCCTGATGCGGGAACTGACCTGGATCCATCTCACCACACTGGCCACCTTCTCTGCTGGGCATGGTGCCACCACATGCTTCATGCCCCATGATTGACTCATATCTACTGTCTTCTTTGAGGTGTTTGTCCACCTTGTGGATGCTGACCATCTTCATCAAGATTGCCTCCTTTCCTTGAGGGCCTTCCCCATTTTGGATGGCTTTTTTATGGATTCCTGGCTGGGTTTCCCCATCTTGAGTGGCTTTTTGGTGAGTTCCTTGGATGGCTTCCTCATTTTGGGTGGTTTTTTGGTGGGTTCCATGCTGGGTTTCCCCATCTTGAGTGGCTTTTTGGTGGGCCACCAGCTCCTCCAGTTCACTGCATCTCTTGACGCACAGTTCTTCTATCCATCTCTCTGGAATTTCCTTGGAAGTCTGAACCCTACCTTTCAAGTGTGTCTTCTGCCACACTGACTGCAGGACCTTGCACAACCCTGGCCTTTTACTGGGGTGCTGCACCTGGAAGAACCCAGAAAACACCTTTTCCTGGTCTCCTTCAGATGGTGTCCATTGCCCAGAGTCCTCCCTCCAAGCTTTGGGACCTCTTTTTGGGATATGCATCCCCAAATTCAGTGCTTGAGAAGCTGGTGGAGAAGGAAGATCCATCTCCTTCCTTTTGTCTGTCTTTCTCCAGCATGAAGGCATGATCCTCCACCCCTAGTTTCAAAAAGTTGGCTGGCTGTCACTTCTCACCGGTTCCTCACCTTGGCTTGTGGTGGCACCAAGGGATGTCCCAGTATGCTCAGGAGTGGCAGCAAAGGATGATGAGGGCTCTTCTGGTCTTGGGGAGGAAGAGGAAGCTGAGTGGAGGGGAGGAGGAGCCTTAGGGAGGAGGAGGAAGAGGAAGATTAGTAGGACCTCTCTCAGTGGCAGCAGCGTCACAGCCAAGATTGCCCGTGTTCCGGTGCTTTCTTCACAGACAAGGTGCCTTCTTCATGGAGATGTCCCTGGGACTGTGGGGAGCAGAGTGAGGTGTGAGAAAAGGGGGAGGACCACAAACACCATGTCCCCTATAGAGTTCAAGGACATCTTGTCCTCCCACCAGGTCCCTTGTGGAGTCCTGATAATGGGGCAATTTATGCTTGATCGTAAGAAATTGATCTTTACAAAATAAGGAGACAGCAGACTCAAGAAACAGTTGCAGTAAAGCTCACCCAAGTTGAGTATTAGGAACTAATCAAGGTTTAGAAGAGCAGGAGAGGCCCAGCACAACAGGCAGGAAACAGATGCTGAGCAGCTAACCACAACTGCTGATGGTGGAACTAATACCTCTGACAAAGTATTGATAAAGGGCATAAGTATTGATGTAGTTTAGGCAATAGATCAAGCATTAAATCACTCAAGGAGGCATAGGTATTGACAAAGGTTAGGCTATAGGTTAAGTATGAAATCATTGATATGCCAGTATAAGCTAGGTTAGACAATAACCTCCTCCTGTTGTTAGCGCAAGTTAGGAGCGCCTATGACACAGAATAACCAAAATAAAACGAAAGACCATGAGATATCTTGTTTCACATCCTGCTTTGGTGGGACCGGGCCTAAGAAACTAAATGAGATCAGCCCTGTGGTTTGGAAGATCAGCAGGTTCAAGGTCAGAAGTCCAGCAGTGAGGAAGACTCCTTATCTCATTCTGATGACCACCAGAGGGGACCTGAAGACCACCACTATGCAAGTGCAAGTGGGAGGAGAGCTAATTTTAAAATGAAGTGGGACATGAATGGTTATGCATATAGAATCATAGAATGGTTTGGGTTGCAAGGGACCTTCAAGATCATCTACTTCCAACCCACCTGCCATGGGCAGGATCACCTCCCACTAGACCAGGTTTTTCAGTGCCTCATCTAGCCTGGCCTTAAACACCTCCAGAGAAGGGACAACCACAACCTCTCTAGGCATCCTGTTCCAGTGTCTCACTACCCTCATAGGAAAGAACTTCTTTCTTACATCCAGCCTGAATCTCTCCTCTTTCATCTATTATTCCTAGTCCTGCCATCTTGTATCATATTAAAAAGTCCTAGCTCAGCCTTTCTGTAGGCTTCCTTCAGGTACTGAGGAGCTACTATGAGGTCTCCCCTGAGCCTCCTCTTCTCCAGGATGAACAACCCCATCTTCTTCAGCCTGTCCTCATAGGGGAGGTGCTCCAGCCTATGTATAGGCATATAGGGTAATCTAATGAATATGTGATGTTTTAATGCATATAATCAAGGCAAAGTGCCATGATGGGTGTGCACATCTGAAACTGGGAATATAACTATGGGAATATAACTATGATATTGGGTGGTCAAATATAAGAATACATCAATGTATAAAGACATTTATCCTGTATGTGAAAGAATGAANTCCTGTATGTGAAAGAATGAATGGGGGAAGGAGAAACTGAAGACTGGAATGCAGTTTCCCTGGTGGGGGCCTCTTTCACTGGTGGTGTTGTAAAAGCTTATCTCAGAAACATGAGACAAAGGGGGCTTGTAAAAGCCTATCTCAGTAACGACAGCAGTGGCACCGGAAAAACCTAGAAACTTGAGATAATTTCACTTCGGCCTTCATTCTCATGACCCCCACGACCCCCTAGCAATAAATCTACACTCGCGCAGAGTCATCCTGTATCAACAGAGTAAGATTATGTGCTTCAACACAAGATGGCGGTTCGACCCCCAAACGACCACCCACCCATTTCTTCGGGACTAAGTGAGACTGCGCAAGAGTGCAGGACCAAATTAACATACGAAGCGAGACCCTGTATTAGCATAGATAAGAGTTGCATGAATATGAATGTATCTGGTGTTAAATACCGATGGTTCTGGGACCTGGGGTGTGCACGTTAGGTGGAACGATCCCCCGTGTACCCGGCGCCGTAAATAAAGAATACCTGCTTACTCTCCACAAAAGACTATGAGTATCTTTAAATCACATCTGGGGTGTGAGCCCCCATGCACACAGCACTGAATTAACATGCCCCCTTTATAACTCTACCCGAGTTACAGAGTTTGTCTGCACTTTGCCTTGATTACATGAATTAAAACTCTATATATTCATTGCATTACCTAATCCGCCTATACATACGTATTACCTATCTCCCCTTCACCTGCTAATTCAGATCCACCTCCTTGCAAAGCCTCAGACAGCAGGCAATAAATGAGTCGGTGGTCGCTTTGGGGTGGAGTCGCCATCTTGTGTTGAAGAAAATCCTCTTTCTCAGGCTTGAACTTTTTACCTTTGGTCCCTGCACAAGTCTTGGCTCCTTACCAAACCGTGGATCTCGTTTTAACTAGTATTTTTTGGGCTTGCTTTGAACCAAGCAGGCTATGAAACCCACCGCTGTGCTTCATCTACCTTCTCTCCATTGTCTAACTTAAACAATATTTAACTACAACTATTACTCAATTAATTATTCTTTCATCTATTTCCTTAAAGCAGCATCTAAGATACTACGCTTATCTTTTCCTCTATTGTCTTAACATAACTTCTAAGATCCTATGATTATAAAATCTTTTTCTAAATATTTTGAACGATTATACATCCCCCTTAATCATCCCCTATAGAGTTATGGGGACATCTTGCAGCACCTCCACCTGCCGCGTCCTCACAGGTGCCCTATAGCATATGGTACAATTTGCCCCTCGGCCCTCCACTATGTCCCCAAAAGAGTTCTAGGGACTCTTGCTCCCTCCTCCATGTCCCTTGTTAACTTCAGGGGCATCTTGTTCCCCTGTTCCCCCCACCGTGTCCCACCATGTCCTCTATGGAATTAGGAACATCTTTCTCCCCCGCCATGTCCCAACATGTCCGCTCTAGAGTCCAGGGACCTCTTGTCCCACCACCATATCTCTTATAGAGTTCTAGGGACATAGGGACACACACCCCCAGTCCCGGTGTCCTCACAAGTGCTCTATGGAGACATGCAACAACTTATACACAGTCACCCCCCATGTTCCCAAAAGGGTTCTAAGGACTCTTGCTCCTTCCTCCATGTTCCCTATTGATTTCAGTAATATCTTGTTCCCCCCACCGTGTCCCCCCATGTCCCCTATGGAATTTGGGACATCTTTCTCCCCCACCATGTCTCCATATGTCCCCTCTAGAGTCCGGAGACTCCCAGATGTGTCCTCCCAAATCCCCTAAAGAGTTCTATGGACTCTCGTCCACGCCGTATTCCTTATGGAGTCCCTCCATGTCTTCTATAGACTTCAAGCGATTCTTGCCCCCCACCGCACCACCACATCCCACACCCGGCCCCATCACAACATGGCTCAACTTTTCCCTTATAGAACCCTGCAGAATTTTCCCACCACCCACTCCATGCATGTTCGTCCCTTCCCCGCTCCCCCCCAGTCCCGTAGCCAGTACCTTCCCCTCGGTGCCCGCAGCGATGGGAGGGGGGTTAGGTCCTTCCTGTGGGGCGGAGAGGTTATGGTGGAAGCAGCACTTTGCCAACCTCTTCCCCAAAGCACCGCCCCCCGCTGTCTTGCAGTCGACTTCCCCGGTCCCAAAGCCAGGTTTTTGTACTGGGACCAGTTTACATCTCCCCGCTACGCACATACACACCACGGGGGGTGAAAGTGGGATCTCAGGGAGGGATTTCTGGGGGACGCGGGTGGGGGGGGAGAGGAGGAAAACTGGGAGGGGACTGTGCCCCAGGTGTGCCCCAAGCGGCAATGGGGGATGAGTTAGCGTGGGCGTAGGTGGAAACTTCGAGATGCCGTATGGTCAGGGTGACTTGGACAGGGTCTGCTGACTCTGATAAGGAAGACAGGATACAAAACCAAGATAACAAAGTGCCGCAGCTGTGTTTCTCGGGCCGAGGTCAACAAAACGGGAAGTGTCGGCAGAACCATCCACGAAGGTGAAAAGTTCAACCCCGAGGAAGGCTACTTACTTCAACACAAGATGGTGGCGCGACCCTAAAGCGACCACCAAAGAGGAGCTATTAAGAGATTGGTTTGCGGTTGTGAAATGTGTGCATCTGATTGGTGTCAATATGGGTCAATGATGGGAGCCAAGGAATGAATGCAGCATTTGTTCCTGTTTCGCTTTGAGCAGCTGTGCAGCTGTGACCAGATAAGATGGATGGTTGGAAGTTGTAACCAAGATAAGGCCAAGGCTGAGGTTGAAGCTCAGTGTACATAATTCTTGTGTCCTGTAACATACATGCTGCTATACTGATACTAGCTATTTTTTGCTGCTAACCGTGCAGTGTTGTATTCAACCCTTTCTCCAAAATAGTAATGCATATAGAATCATTAGAATAGTTTGGTTTGGAA
>VZTY01009359.1:112318-142158 GCA_013400935.1 Turnix velox | reverse complement strand
CAGTGAGGGTGGTGAAGCACTGGAAGAGGTTGCCCAGAGAGGTTGTGGATGCCTCCTCTCTGGAGGTGTTCAAGACCAGGCTGGACAAGGCACTGGGCAGCCTGGTCTAGTGGGAGGTGTCCCTGCCTTTGGCAGGGGGGTTGGAACTCGATGTTCTTTAAGGTCCCTTCCAACCCGAACTATTCTATGATTCTATATATAATGTCATTTTATAATCTTACCATTCTTAAAATTATATTTGTTACTACGACAGTTCATTTTACTGCACATTAATTGAAAAAACATATTTTAAGATATTCAGTACAGGTGCAGTAACTTGTCATTGTATGTAACTGAAAGGCATTTGTACTGCCTTTGCCCAAGCCTTGAAGAAGTGGTTCTTCAAGGAGAAGCAGTCCTGGACAACAGCAGCTCTGCTCCTAACTGCATTACATTAAAATTATGGTTCTGGTCTATGAGAGACACAAGCAGGTGGTAGAACTCCAGCCTACTCATAACAAAGAATCCTTCCACTCACCAATCTCTTTAAGCACCACGGGGGAAAAGATAAGGCAGATCTCATAGTGCTAGGCATGAGGACTGGGCAGCCACCTGTGGCTGGGCCAGAGAGGGCAGTGTCAGTCCTTACTGACAGCAGTACCTTTCTGATCCCATAGTCCTCATGCAAAGCAATTAATCAAGATGTGCCTCCACTATTCACACACAGAGCATTTCAAAAGAAAAAAAAAAAATCGGGGGGGGAGAGAGGGAAATCCCTACATCTTCCCACAGTACTGTAATTTCCTTCAGTGGTGAACTTTGTGGCTTAATGGTAGAACGTTGTGTAGGAGGCTGCAAATGTCCACAGCATATCTGTGGAGCATCCAGGCTTGCCAGCTGGCAGGGTCACATAGCCCAAACCAAATCTGAGTTTGTGAGATGCCAAATTTGAAAGTGAGATGCCAAAGCTGTAGTGTAGACTGAACTTCATTCATTCATTCATTCACTCACACACAAATGAAATAACAACCTTGAAAAGAATTAAATAAATATCCACCAGCAATACTCAGTGGTGTCAGAAGTTCTCACTACAATCAAAAATATAGCCAACTAAGAATTTTCATTACATATGAGAATAAAATTTTTCAAGAGCAGCAAGAGGTATCACTAAGAGTTCCTACTGAATAGCAGTTTAATGCCATAAAAATCTACTGTACAAGAGATATTAATGCAGTCTTATTCATGATAACATCAGGAATGTGCTTGTAAGGGAACTCAGCAGCCAATTTCTGCTAAACTGCTTTGCCAGCTCTGCAAAGATCTACAAGGTCAGAAAGTAACTCCCAATGCAGTTCTGCCTCTGTGTGGAAGTTACAGAGAAATGAAGCAAAGGTACCAACTGCTATGAGCCTCCTTCTCCTGGAGACAGGCTGACAGCTTCAGATTCTACTTATCGCATCCTTTATCAAGGAATGCTGGAAGATAATGTCACTGGAAAGCTGCTTGGCACACAGTGAGGAACTGACCAACAAAATACTTTTTAATCACTAATCAAATTATTTCTTAGTAATGGCCTATGGTAAGTCTCTCAGCTGTTACTCTGCTAAGCCAAAACAAAGGCAGTGCTGTGAAAAACACAGAATAAAGCACCTAGTCAAACAAATCTGGGATGTGCCACTGGAGTCCAATAGGGTAGTCCTAGTAAAGGACTCTCAGATACACATTGCAATTAGAATATTTTCAGTTTATGACATCCATCTCTCAATTAACTTCTATATCTGAACTAGGTGATGTAAAACTAACTTCACCTTTTTTTGCAACACAGAATTATTTAATACAGTCTCCACCCCACCTCCCCAGAAAAAAAAAAAAAACAACAAAGATTATCTTTTGATAAACCTTGATGGGAGTGGGGCACAAGTGCTGCTGGAGCACAGCTGATTTGGAAATACTTTGGACCCTTCAGTCTCACTTAATGCATTTCAAACCTCCTTTCAGCACATGAAATATTCAGATGTTAGCAACTGGAGGCAGCATTAAAAACAGCTACAGTTCACTAAAGCCAGATGGCTCACTTGAATATGAAAAGAAATCAAACGTAAGTTGGATGTTGAATTAAAGTAAATCAGCTGGTGTCTGAGGCTCAATATTATTTTAAAACAAAAGAGCATGAGACAGTGGGGACATGATACACCCCTGCGGACGAGAGAAGAAGTTACAGAAAGGATCATGTTTCAACAAATTCCTTCATGCAAAGGCAACCAGTAAAATCTGTTCCAAAAGCCCATGTCTACCATACAGGGCTTCACTCTCACAGGCAGAAAACATCTCGGAGCAGAGAAGAGGTTCTGAAACCTGCAAGTCTGCCACTGAATACTGAGATAAATCTACTGCTATTGGCAAGAAGGTCAAGGTCATTTTTATTCTTGTTCTGTACCTTGGAGGTGGGAAGGGAAGAGGTAAATGTTTTCATGGTCCTCGTGGACAGTCACATATATTATATTCCTGTGCTTTTTCACTTCAAGGAAATACTAATGTATTCCCCATGAGGGGAGATGGCACACACACTTCATATAAAGGCTTTCTATAACAAATTCTTTATTATAAGTCTCTCAGTCCACATTTTGCCATGGAGATTCTCATCCGCAGTTCAGAAAGAAAACCTATTCAGGACAAAAGCACCTCACTCCTAAAAACTTCTGTCTGAAAAACATTAATAATAATATGAAACACAAACCAGGTATGGACAAGTGCCCACCAGCAACCCTTTCCCTGTGGACAGTTCTAAACAGGAAACAACCACTCATACCTCTATTTCCTCATTTTTTTAACTCAGTGACCCTTCCATCAAATATTCCCAATTAATCTTACTAATGCACAAGCTCATTGTAAAAGCTCATCTAGAACCTGTAATAAATTAACTGGACAGAGACACTTCAGAGAGAAGGTTGCATCAAGACTGCATGCCACTGGGTCCAATTCTGCTACTGCAGAGATGAAACTTGGAAACACTCTCAGAGGTCCGCTCAACCCTTACTCCCCTAACACTACCACATACAGTTGTGGTCACAAGTTGTGGCCAGCTCCCAGTGCTCACTTGCCCTCTCATTTTGTTATTACTGCAGAAGTAAGCAACTTTCACAACCTGCAGAAGACAACTTCAACCATTTTTTAACCTTTTTCCAAACCTAACACCATCACAGTCAACTGTGAAAATAGGCACGAGTTGCCCCTTCTGCTACAAGATGAGACGGTGACTCCGGGCAAGTGTGTTCAAGATTGGTGTGTCTTTGGATTACTGCAGGCCACACACCTTGCCAACATACAAGCAGATCTAAGCTAGCCAAAATGTGGTTGTAGAGAGTCCTTAAATCCTAGGAAATAAGTCAACAGGAGAACATCAGGCCTTTGGCATATTTACACTTTCTCCAAGGACAAAGAGACACCACCCAGCTTGGGTCAGCCTCAGACAATCCTTTACTGGTGGGAGAGAGTAAAAAATTGAGAAGATCCTCTAGGATGACAACTTTCCAAGTTTTAAATCCCACCAGTATTCATTTTTAAAACAGATAAATATATCTACAGCACAACATAATAAGCTATCCAAGCAAGAGGCTACTTTATTTTAGGTCCATTTTAGGCTCAATGTCTCCAACATTTTCATTAAATATATTACAGGTGTATTGGCTAGTTTTCTATCACAGTAGATTGGAGTACCATTACTTAGTATTTTCACCACAAAAGTAGTAAGATATCTAATAAACAAATTTCTCAATTGGAACCAAAACCAACATTGATAGAGGGTATCAACTTTTAAGCTATTCAGTGCAAGCTTCATTCCCTCTTTTGTCACAATCCCTGGCAGTACAGAAGCACCAAAACCCCCCATTTAGACTCAGTAAATTTCCTTAAAATTTCCTTTTGGGGGGAAAAGTCAGAGACTTTGGCTAGACAATACAAGCTCAGTGAAAGGCTACAGTTGATTACCTGCCACAGTAAATCAGCAACCATCTCCATCTCAGTGCCCAGTGGCATATATTTGCCTCCTTTGAACAAATCTCACCCTTAAATCAGAGCTGAGAAAGGAAATGGTAAACAAATATTCAGAACAGCATTCAGTGTAAGGAATCCAATGTCTCTGACAGTAAGGAATTGTTTAAAATTCACAGATCAGCAACTGTCTGCATGATCACTGCTGTTACTCTTGGACAAATGACTCGCCAAAGCCCACAAAGCCACAGTGCACACAGAGCAGCCCAGCAACTCTCTGCTTATCTCCCCAGCTCCAGGAGTTTTAATTCCATTCACACTGAGCAGGAACAGGAGAGGCCCAAACCCAGCTCCTGCCTAACCATTGGAGTATGAACCTCCATGTGTACATTGATGCCTCTCTAAGCACACATGAACCAACTGTTCCCACTGCCCACAGCACCAGGAGGACAGTCCACAGCTGTCAGACAGGACATCCAAATTATTTGCTTAGGAAGTCAAGTACTACACACTCTACTGCCCCATGTCCCTGTCACTCTCCCTGCTGGCACCCACAGCAGAGGTCCTACTTCTCCAAGAAAGGGTCTTCAGAATCCCACACTTCATGCAAGCTCTGAGGTCTCCAAGCCTTTTAGAGTCAAAATAGGGCTCAAAACCTTTCTTCTAATTTCATCTTCTCTTACTTAATGTCTTAACAGCTGAAAGTGTGGATGATGCTTGAGGGATTTTCTTATTTCCAGTGTAACAAATGAAGCAAATATTTCACAAGGACACATCTTCCCAGTATCTGACCTTGACAGCATGGAATACTTCTCACAATCTTCAATTTATGCTGGAATTCCAATTTTTCAAGCCATTTTAATTGCCATTCTGTGATGAACACAATTTTCTTTCTGTAGGAAAGAAAACTACCTGGCTCAGCACTGCCATCACACTAAATCTCTTCAAGACAGCCACGCAAGGCCCAGAATTAGGCAAAATAGATAGGTAAACTAAAGTTCAATGCTTCTATAACAAAGTAATAAACATAGCACTGATTTAATTAAAGTCACAGATCCTATAAGAATTACACTCCCCAACTTTGGCTGACTTTCACTTCTTTAAAGCCTTCTTTTTATTTATCAAAGATAAATAGATCATTGGATGACCCTGTACTGTATAAAACAAGCACAGGAACAAGTAAATATTCTGCCAGTAATAAGTGGTACAATTCATGGCGAGATAAAATAGTGTTCAAATGGAAAACTACTACCTCTACTTCTGAATCCCTAGCACATTTAAATATTGAATCTCACACAGCATAACAATATGATACAGGTGGCTGCCCAAAAGAGAGTGATATGCAAGAGTTAAGCTGCCAGTAACTATGTAACAACCTCCAAATTAAGGGACCCTTTTAACTTAGTTTCAGTAGCCTCGAAGTGAAAAGTACACCACCACAAACAGCACTATGAAATAGCTGATTTTGCAGCTTCCCCCCCCAGTACTACTCAACATAAATGGATACAGTATCCGTTGAAGTGAAATGACTAAACTTTTTGTCAGAGCCACCACTGGTCTTGTTTAAAATAAAAATACACAGAACTTGCTCAGATGCTGCTCAAGAAACAACTCCGAGACAACACCAGGATTTGGGATTTGCAGAACAGAGCAACTTGTGAAGAGCCAGAGGCAGCAGAGAGGACTGTGTAAACAATGAACAATGATTAGCTCCAAAAGATGAAAGAAAATCATGCCCTCAAGAACACTTCCATTTCTAAGTGTCAAAAGGCAAGGTATCAACAGATTAATGTAATTAAGGATACAACATCCAGCTATTCACTATGTGAGAGAAGTGTTGTAAACCAAAAAGTACATTTATTGCTCACATATATTGTAGGCAATTAACAAAGATACAAATTCATCAGAGGGCCTGACAGATGAACATAACTGGAGAAACCTGCAAAAATTCATCTGTTAGAACATCAGATCTGGAAACTAATTTCAATGTAAGAAGGAAGTTCTGAAGGTAGTGTATGAAGGTTAATACAGTCCTAACAAAGTTAAGATACAGAGCTCCACAACACTGCTATAGAGCTCAATTTATTCAAGGAACTCCTCTTTGCCAACTCATATTCTGTGCATACATAAGAAACTCTCTGAATAAAATCTGAGCAAGACACTCAACTTGGTTCAGCTCATCTCATGTATAGGGAAATACCCCTGAACAATCTATGTAAAAGCATACTCCAACTTGTTCCATTTCTTTGTCATGTCACCAAAACAGTACATGATACAGAAACAGGCAATATATTACACCCATTTCTCAGAAGAGATCATAAACTACAAGCTACACACAGCAAGGGCAACTACTTCTAAACACAACCACAGGACAAGCCCAGACCCCATCAGTCAGTGAGGACACAACACCACAATAAAGCCCAGCTTAACACCAAAATTTATTCCCAAGAAGGACGCTCTCTGCCCCTTCAATACAGAATTTTAAAGGTTTGTAGCTAAGCTTATTTATCAATGCATTCCTATCTAGTTATAGATCCCATTTTCCTAGAGCAAGCATCTCCAACTCCTCTCCAACCCAACTGCTGCTCTTGGGTGGACATCAGTTGTGAAATCATAGTCCATCTCATAAATCCGGATTTAAAAATAAACTTGCTGATCCAGCCTTGGATTTCCCCTGATATTAGGGGAAACAAAGGGAGTGAATCTCATTCTTATTTCTTTACAGACGTGGAATGTGGGGCTTTCTTCCCTGAGCAACCAACCAATCCATGTTAGTCAAGTTGTCAATGGTAGGCTAGAGGGAAAATTAACAATGAAAAGATGTGGTTTCCAAGTTTGTCGTTTTGGTACCGTATAATTTCAATTTACATATTTCAATTCAAATTTTAAGAATTTCAATTGAAAAAAACCTTAATGAAGAATCTGCATTTGTTTTTATGCACACTAATGACACTTACAGAAGATACAGTCAATATGCAGCTGCAAATCTAAGTGCTGTCCAACTGACAAAACACCTGTTCTAACAAGCAGCAGCACTAAAAAATTAAAAAAAAAGAAAAAACTGATGTAAACACTTCTTCAGCTGCATATTTTCTTCAGTGTATATTTAAACAATCCTTATAAAAAACATTGTTGGAAGGCAGATTATCCTATATCACAGCCTCCACCAACTCTTCAAAAAAAGCCCTCTGCAATGTGAGTTTGGCAGTCAGACCTTGTCTCTGATCACCAAACTCTTTCCTAAGTTTCCTATGTGCTATTAAACAACTACTGTATTGCTACCACAAGACACATTCTGACCCGAGCTGTCCTGATTCTTACAGAAATCACGTTGCTGACGAAACATCACTGTCTCTGGAGAAAGTAGGAAGTCTTGAGTATAATCATCTTGAAGTAATCTAATCTAATCTAATCTACTTTAAACCTGATACAACAACTTCCAGCAGCCCACCAGCACAGGACCTATCACTTCCATAAGAAACGATAGAACTGCAGATGAGGTTATGGGATTTCCTTGCAGGTGCAGGAAAGTCCATGGTGGAAGTGGCATTAGAAGCAGTTCAGCAGCCTGATGTGTGGCTGTGAGAGCTGCTAGAGTGGTTTTTATCTGTCAGATACTACTAGAGCTTCAGACTCTAACAGCAAAAATAAGTGTACTTTCCCTGATGGTGACAAATACAAGTTTACTGACACTGCTCAAATGCTAAAAGCAAAGCCAGTGATACTGAATAACGAGACAGAAATATCTGAATTATTTAGTAGACAGTGCAGAAGCACCAAACAAGCCAAAGTCTGATCTGATCAAGAAAAGAAAGAAAAAAACTGCCAACAGATAGTACTTTTCCACTGAAGAGCTGACAGCAAGGTTAAGACCACATCCATGGCAGAGGAGGGTGCAAATGCATAGCCAAGGATGGTGACAACTAGCCCTGCTACTTTTCAAGAGCCAACTGCTAAGGTGACTGAGCTGTAACATGAGAACACCCAGAGACTAACTTTTAGACAATCCTTGCAAAACACTACCCAAAAAAACCAAAGTACTCCTTGGCCAGTGTCAGAGAAGAAGGGGAATGGAAAATGCACATTTCAACCATTCCTTTTAATAATCCTGAAGAGAAAATCATGACCAGCTGATCATAGCTTACATTTCTTCAAAGGGAATATTTCTTCCTCATTTAACTTACAAAACTCTGTCTCCTGCAAATGACATTTTATTTATAGCTGTGGTATTTGCTGTATAACTGATTGGGGAAGGCTGTAAATGAGCATCATTGCATATATATGGAAAACAATGATAAAGCAGTCATCAAAAAGCTACAGAAGATTTAAATATTCAAATAAGGCAATCTGCATAACACCCACCTGAATTTTAATTTTGCAGAACTTATTTCATAGTTTGGTGCTGTAGACTGTCTGTGAAAGCTCTTTCTTTTCCACCAAATAATGGCATCTTGTGCTTCAACAAGCATCCACCAATTTCCAGAATCACATTAATTGTAATTCTCGGATGGAGGAAAACGAGGCTTTACCCTGGGAAGACATTATTTTTCAGTCTAAGTGCCCAAGACAAGAAGGAAAAGGTGAAAACACTGAGGTACAAAGTTGTGGTGGCAGCTCTTCAGTTAAACCACCAAAGCTCTTACAGCCTGGCTCAGTGATGCTGTGATGAAGGACAGAACATGCAAAAAATCACATACTTTCACATCACATTCTACATACAGCTAAGGGAGATCAGGAGCTGTTCTTCTTCAAAGCTTACTCTGAAATCTTGAGCAAAGCAGATTCTGAGCAGTACTTCCTTCCAGACCATGGAATTCGAAACTTTATCTTCTGCACATTATCACTTAGTGCTACTAGTTACTTTTTCAACATTTCTAAATGGGAGACAGACTTGCTTTGGAAATAGCACTGCTCCATCCTTAGTGCTGCCTGCATTAAAAAGTGGGATCACCAGAACACTCTTCAGACAACAAAAGAGATAATTTTTTGTACTACTCAATTCCTTGATCACAGAAGCATTATATCAAATATTTTTGATGTAGTATAATACCTGAAATATTTAAATTTGACAATAAAAGGAGGGAAGAGTGTTAGGCTTTTACCCATGGTACACACAAAACTTGTGAGAGGAAGAGCCAGAGAAGGGAGAGGGAAAATGGGAGTCAGTAAAAGCCATCACAGCAATGCTGTCCTAAGGATAACACAAACAAAAGGTGAAAGAAAAAATAAGCACCTACAGTGCTTCAGTAGATTCGGTAGCAAATATTCTCTTACAAACAGTAATTAGTTGTTCCAGAGATGCCCATGAAGGAGTTGGGGACCAAACAAATCAAATTATTTAGCAAAAGACTTAGTAATTTTCCCTACCTACAGCACACTGTTGTATTGAATCTCTTCTGCATTTAGAATTCCTTCCTACAAAGACCACTCAGCAGCACTTCAGGGTGACAGTGAGCACTTCCCAGATCTAAAGAATGTAAGGGGGGGAAAAAAGTTTGCCTATATAGGTCTTGTTCTGTCAAACTCTTCATGAAAACAAAGAGCAAACAAAAACTCCCTCTCTCCCCCACAACAATGGCCACCCCAGGTCCACATACCCAGGTTCTTTCAGGACCAGAAGCTTTTCTTCACTTCAGCCAAACAAATCCATCACACCCGATCTCCAAGATGTGAGAAAAGACTCTTGAGAACAACATTCCAAAGACTAAATTAATTTCCTGCATCCATCAGTTCTACAACCTTCATTACTATGACAAACAAAGTATTTCTCAGCATCTCCTGAACTCTCAGTTTTCAGTGATTTCTAATGTTTTAAGTTTCCCCACTCTGATGGTACATGATGGTACAAAATCTCACACATGCTGCTGACGAAAATAGCATTATTTAAATAACAACTGAGTTAAATTTTTATTAATGTTAATTACAAGTTTGTTCATTAGTATTTCATTTCCTATACAGAGTTACTGATAAAATTCAGTTTCTAAGAAGAAAAAACATGCACTGGTTGTTTCTAGCCCAAATTAGTTGTATCTCTAGTGGTTTTATGCTGGCTCAGGGCAACCCAGGAGGCTGGGGACATGCTCAGTATGATTCATCCTTTCAGCTGTGGAGCAGCAGCACTTGCAAAGGAGAAAAGAGGAAAAAGTGCTGGAGAGGGAGCCTGCCTCTTAAAATTCAGCATGAGAGAGAAAACTGGAATAAACATAAAATTTTTCACAGCTGTCCTTTTCCTTCTAAATTGTATTTTAGACTAGTCCTCACTTTCAGATGAAGATGAAATGGAGAGTTTAGACTCACGCTGCATGAAGGGAAGTGAAAACAGTCTCACATTTTCAACTCAAACTTCTTTGACACAGAGAGGGAGAAATGTTACTGCACTGATCACCTCCACACCACCATTCAGCAAAGAAACAGTGGACACCACACTGACCCTGGGTATGCACCATGAACAATCTTCCACCTGCACCACACCTCCACAAACAAGAGAGCAACACTGAGGAGAGCAAAAAATCAAAGCATCAGCAATTAATGTCCAACTAAGTTCTTCCTTCAACACGTTAAAGAAACATATTGCCTTTGATATTCCAAAAAGAGGAGGAAACTGAAAGAAAAAGTCTGGCTTTCCTAGAGAATGATGGCTCCTCAAGGCTCAGCCTCAACTTGGAACAAGGAAATGGGTCTCAAAAAGATGTTTGCTTCTAGACTGCACCCCCTTACCTGATTTTAAGAGATCTGTGAGCATTCCTTACAACTTCGCTAAAGATCTGTGCATAACTAAATTAGAATAAGGCCGCACTACTCCCAGAAAGGCAGCTCAATACCTACTCCTTTCACCCATATCCCACACTGAACATTCCACTGGAGCAAACTCACACAGCAAAACCAAATAGGAGATTGTCTCCAGGCTAAAACTTCCCCTATTTATAAGATTTATAAGAAACTACTACCCTCCTACATCTTCTCAGTCAGGTATGGCACTAAGTTCTAGTAAAGATGAATGAGACTTCATAACTTCAGTTATTTATAAGCCTGTCAGTATTACATCATCCTGGCTATAATACAATGTGCACCGATTCTGACATCTTTTGGTGTGATAAAGCCCCTTCTGCATGGTACAGCACCATGGAGCAAAGGCTTTGTTCTGATGGAACCATAAGAAAAATTGAAGTACAGACCAAAAACTACAGAGCTCAATTTTTACCTTCCTCATTTACATGAACTCCTGAAATTTCTCAAGCAAGGAATTAACTCCCAACACCAGGATGTCACATAACTTGGTGATCCTGTTCTGGCCAAGAAAGGATGTGCAGAAGAGGTTAAAAAAAGTCTGTGCTGTGGGCACTGGGCAGATTTCAGGTGGCTGCTAGGGAGGGTTAGAGCAGACCAGCAGCACACTGCAGCACCCACATTTTGTAAATCTCCTCCAGCATCACAGCAAGAAAAGCCCCGGGGCAACAGCAAACGCTTTATCAGACAATGACACAACAATCAATACAATCTGGCTTATGAGCTACACCGTGGCTTTTAGCAAGCCCAAAACAATAACTTCAATCATACTTTCAGGCTAATTGCACTTACAGAAGTAACTGGTTTCTTTAAGCATCATTTCCAAATAATGTTCAGGAAATTTTGAAATCTTTTTTTGCCCTTCTAACTGCTTTCAGCAGCAATGATTCCCACCCACCAGACCCTCCACTGAGCAACTTCTCACTGATCTAGCTGCCATCTTCCTGTGTCCCCTCCACCCATAGCTCTGCAAATGTACATTGGTATGGACTGAAGGAACACCAATGCTGTTGCAGAGCTTTAGATTTAGACAAGCATTCATACACCAAAAATAAGTAGAAATTCTGTATAGATTATAGTTACCTCTGTTTCCCAGATGACAGCACTGCTGACAAGCACTTGAAGGGGTTACATCTATTGGCATTCACTTACATTTTGTTAATTGCTCCTGAGCAGATTTCCCACACTGCACTGAACACAAGATGACTTATCTATGCTGCTATTTAAAGTACATGCAACTGTACCCAGCATTCAGGTATGTCAAATAAACTAACTAAACCAGCATAAATCACGTAGCTTGCACATCACTACATGTACTCCTTCAATGTTACAGTGAGAGGAAGAAACCCCTCTATTGATTCCTTTGGGTGACCAGATGATGTTGGTTTTCTCAAGTGAGCTACAGCTGCAGTCTCCCTGTGCATCCTTTATCAGTTAATGGAAGCCCAGGCATATGGGGTACTTCATAGTTTTAGTTTGCCAAGAGAGCCAACAGGCAGACTAACAGTTAATAAAACAGGAATCTATTATTGCACTAACACTCACTTGTATACTTTAGAGAAGACTGAAGCTATTTTACTCCACAGCAGCTGTGTTTACACTATAGCACAGTCTGGTACCTCTGAAACTCAAGTGAACTTATATCCGACAGTAACTACGCTGGTTCCAAGGGGAAAAAAAACCTGTTAAGAGGAGAAACATACTTCAGCTTCTTGTGTTAAATGAAAATCTTTATTTCAGCTGCTTTTAAAGGTACCACAGCTTCATTTACCATGGACCTGCAACACAAACTGAAACCAAAATATAATGAAACATGCTGTAGCATCATATGAAAATCCACCTGTGCTCAAAAGATCGAACTTTCCCTTCTTCCCCAGCAAGGAACACAATTAAATTTAATCAATATGAGAGCCAGTTTACAGTTAAACTCTGAGTCACATCCATCAGTCACTGCCACTGTCAAGAACAAAGTCTACATACTCTAAACTTCCTTCAGATGAAAAAAAGTCCACTGTCTAGATAATTCAGGGTTATTTTGTATTGATTTAGTCTCAATGGTATCTTCCTTTCTGCTCTTCACACTCACCAAAAGGAGTGGCAATAGTACTTTATCAAGAACTATCAAAGCTTTGAACATCTCTGCACAATGTAGCGAGCTGGACCAGATCTGCACAGCCGATTACTCACAAAAGGGAAAATTTCTTATCTACTGCAAACCACAGTACACACAATGTTGCAAATGCCAAATCCATCACAACAGGACCTCAACTTGGGTATGCCATCAGCCTTCAAGCTGAGCTTTTTGTTCTGCTAAGCAGCAAACCCATTTGGTAAACCACAGCCACAGTCAGAGGCAGCCATTCGGGCTGTGAATCTGTTGAACCACACAGCACCCACAGCCACGGTGCTCCCGGCTCCCAGAACAAACAGCACCAATTATTCAACCTCAGAAAGGCTGTTCTGCAGCCTGGCCCTTTGACTCATTGCTCAGGATGCAAGATAAAGTTGGGGTTTGGGTTTTCCTTAATATTTTAATATGGGAAACTGCTTTTTTACTTTAATTGAGGCTTACTCCATTTGCCTTTGGTTTATGGTCTAGATTTGGTTTAGACTGGAGACCACAGATGATTTCTCCGGAGCTTTCTCCCTCTTGCCCAGCACATCAACTGTTGCCTCTAGAGAGCAGCAAGATGATTGTTGCTGCCACTAAGCTCTAGAGATGAGTCTTCTCCTAGCACTAAAAGTAAGGCTATGAAACAGCACACAGATAATTTGCCTACTTTGTCTTGCCTCCCTTCTTAGCCATGAGAAAAGACAAAAATAACACAAACTAGAAATGTCCAAGAGAAACTAAACTGCTGCATCTAACTGCAGCAAGGGGGATGCAATCCTCCCTCCCAAACTGGGAACAACATAGTGAGCAAAATCAAGAAATTTTCAATTTACCACTGGCTTCCTTTCCTCAAGCTGCCTATTTCCGGTAGTTCCACTACCTACAGATATATAGGTAAGGCTGATTAGAAAAGATTTCAGAAAAGGACACTATCTCCCTAAGAGGAAGCTGGGGATTAAAGAAGTTAAAGTCCTGAGCTTCATTTGGCTCTAAGTTAAAATTCAGAGCTGCTCTTCAGTTGTCTGATCTCCCTGCTCCACCAGCACACTCATTATTGTTACCACAAACACAAACAAAACCGAGCAAAGCAGTGACGATGTGGTGTATTCAACACCACAGACATCTGAGCAGCTCATGTCTGACCAGCTCTCATTTAACCAACCTGCAAATCAGAGCAAAAAAGAGCAGTCGGGCGGTTCCATCCAGCACGGCCACAGCACCGCTTCTCCTCCTCTTAATCCAAATTACAAAAAGCCAAATGAATTTTGGTTTAAACAGTCTCTGAACACAGACTACTTGGATTAGCTTTGCAGAACTGCACAGCACTGGGCAGGCTCTCAATTTCAGCAATCCACACACAGGATGACTGTCCCTGCTCTCAGTATTCTCTTCCTATAGTGTGAAACCCCAGCTGATGCATGTACAGTCAGTTAAGAAAGAGATCACATCATAAACATCTTAGTATCAAGAATTCATAATGACTCGAAAGGCACATAAATGACAGTGCCTTTAGAAACAACCTCAAATCTCAAATAGATGCCTATCAAAAAGTCTCAATTCTGTTACAGCAAGTTTGAGTCACCACTCCAGCACAGCCTATAGGACTCTGCTAGCAGGAGGCTGCGGATAGAGGATACAAAATATTCATTCCCACAATTTATAGCAGCACTGACGTTAAACCTAATAAATGGAATAGGAATAAATAAAGTAGGAGTTCAGTTAAATGGCATCAGTGCTTATTCATTTATAATATAACTAAATTAATCCACTATCAGTATTAGAAGAAAAACTACTAAAATAAAAAGCTCTTGGGAAGTTGCTAAGAGGAAATAAGAAATGAGGTTTAACCTTCACTGCCACTTGACCGTTTTCACAATGTGGGATTCCAGGCTCCCATTTCAGATCTTCTGCTGAAAATAACCTCTTACTTTAACAGCACGTAATTTTTCTTCTCTGATGCACCAAACTAAAGACTTAATATGGGAGTGTTGTCTGTAGACAGCAAAACAACATCTGGCAGCTCTCTGAGCATCCCGTTTGCAGTCACTCTTAACACCACATAGAGGCAAACCATGAAAGAAGTCAGATCATCTGGTGGCAGAGCTGGGTAATGCCCCACGTACAACCACAGTTTTCATATCACATTTCTGATTACTAGAAACTCAGACTTTTATTTTAAATTGCTGAACATCTGTATCAGCAGTCCCCAAAGAGGAGAGGTGCCTACCTACCACCTGCTTGTGTTGTATCTGCATTTCTCAACAGCCTTCTCCTTCCAATACAAACAGAAAACAAGGAATTCAGTTCAGGTGTGCGAGGTCACAAGAGACTTCTGTAGTAACACCTGAAGCAATGCATCTATATAACAACTGCTATTGTAATTTGCAGTACTGACCTTTTATCATAAAAGGGTGTTCTTGCAGAGAGGCAACAAAAAGAGTAATTTTTTAGAAGGGAAAGCCAAAAGAGATTAAATTCATGTTAGAAGCATCTGCACCTACAGTACAATCTCTCATACCCAGAGCTAACCCATCAGACTCTGCAAGAGAAGCCCAGCAGCATGACATCGTGATGATGTAATGTCACACAGGAAATCAAAATTTAATCAAAATCTAGAGGAATTGCAGATTTCGGGTTGGTCAAAACAATCAGTTTTCAGTGCAGCTGAAAGCATGTGGAAAAAGTCAGCACTTCTCAGAAAGGCCGCTATAGTAATTCATACCACACCTTCCTTATTCAAAATTTCTACCCAGTACCTCCAGGGACTACTTACTCCAGCAGCAAACTGTGACTTCCATCTAAGTTATTAAAATGCATTATGTTACAAACCTTTAAATGCTTATTAAAATATTAAAGCATATTGATCAACAGCTTTGCCTTAGATATCAGACTAAATAAGACCTAATATCAAGCTTTCCTCCTGGTCAGTGAAATATCTTGCAGCTTTTTTTTTTTGAAGACAGATATATAAACATATATGAAACCACAACATTCTAGAAATAAATGCAGGAGGAGAATCAGACACCATCAGAAGAACAGTAAACCTCAGGGTTAGGGGGAAGCTGTAATCAAGGGAAGGGAAGAGAGGAATTTTGCACAGCATACAAGTTTCTGCACACTAACCATCAGTCATGGTCAAGCAGCAGAAAAGGCCATCTGACACCTTTCTGTTGAGAAAGCCAGATGGCTCAAGGGATTTGCCAGACATTAAAGCTCATGTAGGACCCGGTGCAGTTTGATGAGCATAAGCATCTTGCATGTACATACACTTAATGCAGGTTTAAGAATATCCCCTGCTGTTATAGCTGAGCTGCACCATAAGCAAGGGTGAGCAGCGATAAGGTGTAAGAGGAAACCTGGTACTAAACCATTTTTGATAGAGGAATCACTGTGTGGGAAGAAGCCAGTGTGGTGGCAGCTCAAGCTGTAAGTTCAAAAGTCATTGACGTGATGTCTGTAAAGTGGCCTAAAACAAAGGCAGGTGCCATTAACAACCACCCGTGCGTGCTCCTTGCATTCTTTCTTCACTTACGCCAGAAACCAGGTTTAACTGGCATGAATACAAACTAGATACACTCCCTTTCTGCTTTAACTAGGAGAGGCAATTGTGTTCCCGATTACATACACACAGCCATGACTAAAAGCTGCCACAACCAAAACCAGGAATTATTATTAACCTCCTTTTTTGGTTTTTTTTTTTTTTTCTTTTGTCCCGTTAAGGAAAATATTGTAACAGAAGGTTTACAAGCAGAAGACAGCTAGCAGGTAACAAGATTATTAGGTTTTGGATATTATGTACATATTAAACCACAGCTACTCAATTCCTGTCTTGTCATTATGGCACATGGTTGGTTATTCTGGGGACATGAGATCCCCAGTACAACCCTGACACACAGAGATAGAGCTGGGATTCCTCCATGCGCTAGGACCTCTCCTTCCTATGATCCAGATCCAAAAAACTCTCTTCCAGCCACCATATTCACCGCATCAATCGCTATCTTCTGCCCAAAAGCATTCTGATAGCATGAGCAAGCAAACCTGAACATTCAAAAGACATTCTGAAACCTCCTGACAGCGAAAGTCATGTTCAATCTGATCTCTGTACCCATCTTCATTTTTCTTTTGCAAGCTCCCTCCCACCTTTCCTTCCCCCCACAGCTTCTTTCTCTCCACCAAACCAGACATTATCCACATTTTTAAAATCAAACCTGCAGCAGTTCCTCAAGGACTGCAGTCCAAAAGAAGGACAGCCCATCAACTTCAATTACTGGTGTATGCGTACAGGTGCTCATTCCTGGCACTGAGCTGTGGTGAACAGTTCAGTACATACAATTTCACCCTGTTAGATGCAATCACAATATTTATATCATAGAATCTAGTCCTGATAAGGAAATTATTCTAGCTCCAGCCAGACAATGCTTCAGTCCCAAGAGGAGAGGTGCTCTAACCCAACACCTCCCATCAGCATAAAACTTAGCAGACAATTAGCAGAGAGAGTGAAGCATTAGTACTTATCACGTAACTCTAAAGAGCCTTTACAAGTTCCCAGAGTAGTGTGGGCCTCAGGCCAGATATCCCGTCAAAGGTTTTAGGCACCAACGTTGCCGTTTCAGTAGGAGCTGGACTCAAAACGCTTTGATAATCAGAGTCTAAAGTACTGAAGCAGCCACCGGTATAAATGCAACAGGAGAGAACAAGCTGTACCCCCCCACCTTAGGTTTCTCCTGCTGTCCCAAGCGCCCACCTTCTGCCAGAGAGACACCTACTGTTAGCGTGAGAAAAAAGCAGAAGCAACACTTCATTTTCTGCCCCCACACCCTTATTTTTGCCTTTTTTTTTTTTTAAGGAAGATTAGCAAACTGTGAAGGAAAACTCTCCACCGAGCTGCCCGAGAGCACAATGCCTGCGTGCAATCACGCTGCCAGTTACACCACCAGACGTCATCCTTTTCACATCCTCTAAAAAAGTGCTTCCCCCAGGAAACTAAATCAATAATTCCAAGCAAATGCAACCGCTTGCATAAAGCAAACCACTTTAAGTATAACATGTAAAAGCACCGTTCACGTCGTTTTTAGGATTACGTGTTTTACAAAGCAAGGAGGAGCGTGGAGGGGTGTAATTAATTGAATTTTCTTTTATCTTTAGAGAGATAACTTTTGTTATAAGAGGTACTGGATGCCAGAGTTCAGTCCTTTCACTGCAGAGTTACGGAGTCTCCTACTGCTTTCCAAGTTTTCACTCATATTTTGTTTTAGAAAGGTTCCAGCTCCAATGAGCAAGTATGTTTTTAATGGCAATAAATTATTATCTAAAGGAGGGACTTCTTAACGATGATCTAAATAAGTTTCCCTTTGTACCTGAAGGGATCCCAGAAATACCAATACCCCAGTCTCCATCACAAGTGTTTAGCAAAATTCTGCTCAACCAGTAGATATTTATGATGCACCCTTATTTACTGTCTATTAGAAATCACAGACTTGGGTACCATAACATGTTCTACTTGCAAGTTCCAACACATTTCACAGAGACAAGCTGGCTTCAGCATACTGCCAATGTGACGCTAACACACTCTCCTGATAGGCTGATCTCTGACAAATTTTCACATGTGAAAAGAAATTCCTTTTCCTGCTATCACTACTTACAGCCCAGAAATTGGCCATATTTCTATTCCACTGCCAGCACATCCCTCCTCATTATGACCAAGCAGCAGTAATAGGAGGCTGAAAGCAGAAAACTATGGTTACTTCTCATCTTTCAGACAGGATGACTTAATACACTTCAGGTACTAATGCAGCACCCCGACCTCTCCTGTGAAGTGCCTCAGTTAAGTTTCATAACAGTCTGAGAAAACATTTCAGAGCAACAAGGCTTTAAATATGGCATTTTAAGTCCAGAAAACACTGTGCTGGCTGCAAAGCCAGGACAGGCCTCAGTGGATTGATTAATTTTAAGAGACTTCAGGCGTCAACATAAATAATCTTCAGCAGTCTCTGTATTTGATTTTGGAACATCTTCAACTAACCATGATCTTCAAACCTTCTGACAGGGAGACAAACGGCCATCCATTGTCACGGCAGCTCATGAACTGTTCCTTCATTACCCAGTGAGATGCTGTTTTACTGGCTGAAGCTCCATTTGAGTCCCTTCCAAGACTCTACCGCTCTTTGCGCATACAAACTGGGATGGCAAAACACAGCTTTCCCTGCTTATCTTTTCCTTCTAAAAGGAATTATAGTTTTAAAAGTTGTGCTAAATCATAGAATTTTCTCTCTCCAGGCAATGTCACAAAAATATAGCCTTGTCTTTTGTTATTACTCATTTACTGACATGCTTCCCTCCCATTCCCTTTGAAAAACACTGAAAGCATGAGAAGAAAATAAGAATAGAAGACAACAGCTTTCAACAACTCAGATTTCAACTCACAAGAACATTAACAAGCCTAAAGGCCTAAGAATAGTGACAGCACAAGGTCTTAGCCAGGAGCTCACAGTACATGATAATGTTCTTGCTACCCCAGCATCAGGAGTGGTAAAATTACATGAAATTCTGGTCTCATTTTCAGATTTTTATTTTTGCAAAAAAGAAAACAACACCTGAGCCCAAGAGCTGAAAAGACAGAGTGCAACAATTTTTACTAGAGCAATTTCAAAGCTTGATCCTGACAATGCAGAAATATTTACAGTCATAAAATAATATTTTCCAATTAATTTTCATTGTATTATTTTTGCAGCCCAGACCCTGCACAGGCAAGTGCATACTTTCCCAGGCATCTCTCTGTGAGCACAGAGTTACACTTCAACTTTTGAATCTGTGCTTGTCATTATTAAACCAGAATGTTAATTTTACAGCAGGATACAATAAAAACATAGTGCCTCAGAAAAATCAAAGGATACTCTAGTCCTGAAAATACTGTCTTAACAAGTTATTTTATCAAGTTTCACAGATTTTCTTGCTCTGTGTTAATATTCTCCATCTAACCCTACGTCCACGGAAGATCTTAAGAACTAAAACCACTAGAAATACCTGGATGGATTATAATCAGGTGCTCTTGCTATGAGATTCAATTTTAAAGATACTTTTGATTAAATGGAAAAGAAACCCATTTGCCTGATCATGTTTAAGAAACATCCCTGCTGACAGCTGGGGTCTGCTATGATTTGCTGGGTACAGATCTGGATTTGCCAGCAAACATTTAAGCACAGAAAGCAGTGCTGAATGTAAATTATACCATCTCACACTTAAGTGCTGCCCTCAGCTGCAACTGGAAATCACAGAGACAAGCACTGCATGATCACTTCTAGGAGTAACAAGAATGTAAAAACATGAATTATCAGGTCTCTATGCAAAGCAAGCACACAAGCCTCATGATGAACTGCTCTAGAAAAGCAATGGTCCCTAAAAGCTTTGCAAAGCTGAGGTCAAGCTCTCTGCAGTACCTTAACTTTAATTATCGTAAGGTACTTTGTTAGCCCTTGTGGTTACAAATGCACAAGATGAAAAGCTTGTTTTTCTATACCAGGGCTGGACACACCCAGAAGTACTGAATGGCCACAAAATGAATAGAGAACTGCTGAGGTACAGAGAAATAATATATGGATTTTTCAAAAGGGCAAACACAAAAACACCCATTGACAGCAAAACAAAATCACTTCTCTGACTTCCCCATCCAACAGTCTCTACATTTCACAGACAAAGATATTTTTATGGAATATAAACAGGCATATTCCCATATAGTGTGGATGAAATGCAAAATCCAGGTCCTGCTGTGCAGGTCACACAGATGTTAAGACACAGGGAATCCACAGGGCACCAAACAAAGAGACTGAACTCATCACTTCTGGCTGGACTAGGAATGCTCATTCTGCCACTTTCCAAACTGAGGTCACTGATGATCTATTTGTGCCATCACAGGTAGCCTCAGTGGCTGTGTGGAAGCCTGGAATGTGGATTTGTATTAACAGCATTTTAAACTAACTGGGAATTTCAGAATAAAATTATTTTAAATGTTGAAAATGCCAGTGTTAAATTCCACACCACATGCTGCACAGCAGATCCAAGCAAAGATAACCTCCTTTAATGAAGTGTCATCATTTAATGAAGTTAATTAATCAATAAGATCAAATAACAGTTTTATGAATTCTTTAGGACAAAACCAGGTATTAAGGCCAAAACCAAGCTTCCAAGCTTAATGGTCACCTCACATGAGAGGGTGGTCAAAAACTACCTGGATGAATGTCCAAAAGCCAACAACAACAGAAGCTGTGGCCACACAGACCCATGGCTCATCTCCCCTGAGCTCCCAGGGCACTGCTGCCTGTGCCCTTGTCCCAGAAGCCAAGGACAGCAGCATCTACTTGACACAGGAAAATATGGCAGACTGGCACACACTGGTTGGGAACTGTGGGAAGCTCTGAGTACCATTAATTTCCATTCAGCGTCTTCCACCACAAACTACGGAAAGCAAACTAACCTTGCAAGCTTGGTGTCCACAGACACAGCACTGTATTTTTTAGGACCTTCTATTACCTTGAGAGAATTGAATCCTTTTGGAGCATTTTCTGGAAGATAACCTTATACTTTAAAGGTTGATTATAAAGACAGGAAGTAACAACAGAAATAAAAAGTAATTTTTCACAACTCAAGGAGGACTAATGAGTCTGTACTGAATCCTACTTTTCAAAAGAATTATCAAACATGAAATAAGCGCAAAGTTTTAAGACAACACAAAACGATGTAAGAGATGAAAAGGAGATGTTGTTTGATGAGAACTGCAGTTGAATAATAGAAGATGAAATTAAGGACAAAGTAAGAATGCACAGAGAAGGAAATAACCTCATCTATAAAACAAAATCTAAATCAGCTACTGCAGGATTTCAAAATTGCAACTAATTCTCTTGGATCATGAACTCCATGCTCATTAAGAGCCCCAAGGAATAGAGAAAAAAATTAGTGCACTACAATTCTATAAACCCATTGCACCTTGAGACAGTGCATAGAGCTGGGTGAAACAGACACGGTGATGTGCAAATAAAGGTATCAAAGAAGATGAGAGGCTTGAAATGCTAACAAGAGACAGATGTATCATTTGGTTTTGTAGGAAAGCTGAAAAACACAGAGGCAGAAAGAGCAGTCCTGCGCAGTCCAGCACTGCACACACACACACACAAGCTGTGGACAGGCCTCAGCACCTTCTTACTCTGCAATAAAACCAGTTCCTTCTCTGAGCTGAACAGTGTAGCGGAGATGAGTAAAATCAAAACTACTATGAAAAAGAAGAACATAGAAAGGTTCATTATTTTCCTTGCCAGAAGAAACAGAAAATTGCAGCACCTCTTCAGGTTGCTTACAATTAAACTGCAGATTTGCAACTACAGGAAGTTACGGATTCAGAAAGGATCAGACAAACTGATAGAGAACAGGTCAAACCTCTAGTCCCTACACAGCCTACATCACCATGTCACCAGTAGTGAAAAAGACTGTGCTCTGCTTTGTTGTTTCTTATCCTCATTTCAAAAGGTTTTTGAGGTGAGACCCAAGACAAGGTGTCCTAATGCTCTGACACATTAAGGTGATTGTTATTCTCCTCACAATCTCAGCTACACTTGAACCTGCTCTTCTTCCAGCAATGCAGAGGAACTTCTTAGTCACCTCCAACAGCTACCACACCAGTATTTTCCTTTCAAATCCAATGGCTAAGGCAGTATCTCAGTGGATTTTGCCATTTGTTGTTTGTTAGAAAGCAAGGTTTTGCATTGCAGTGAGATAGTCTTCTCATTTTGACCAGATAACAAAGAACTCACACACTATTAGTTTTTGAAATCCTAAATACATGGCTTGTTTCAGCAACTATCCCAGCCTGACCACTCAAACCATCATAACCAAACTCTTCAGAAAGGATCACTATTTGAAAACATCAGTGTTGCCATTTTTCTATGAAGGTGCCCATGTCAGATAGGCTACTGTTACTTTGTTTTCTATATTCTAGATCACTCATTTGCATATAACACTGACAAAGCCTGACAAAGAATATACTGATCTAGGTAATAGAAGCAAAGGAGTGCATTTATATTAATATGCTTTTGTTTAAAGCAACTTAACTACATTGCAATTTTTCAATAATCTAAAAATAGTTTCCACTAAGTTCAACTGTTGTCTAGAAACTAAGTATAAATGTAATATTTAAATTACAATCTTAACTTTACTATAAAAAGATAATTTCTGTATTTCTTACTGCATAATCATAACAATTATAACTTATGTCAAATTGCATTTAGATGGAAATTGGACTCCAATTAGAAATGAAAACTGCATTTTCATTTTACTTGGCTAAGCAATATTCTTCACTTAAATGCATTCACAGAAAAAGCAGATACAAACCCCCCAATATTTTGGTTTTCAATTTAGTAAGTATAAAGAGTAAAACCAAACAGCATTGACTGCAATTAAGAAAGTTGACTTTGCTCTTGTTGCCTCCTCCTTCCAGTTATTATGTTGCTTTCTTATTTCTGTATCCAGACAGGGAGAATAAGACACAATCTTCCCTGATTTTTCAGTTTTCAGTCACTCTCTTACTTACATAAACTGAACTGGTAGAGAAAACAAAACCAGATGAACCAACTCTGCACTTGCAGAGAGGCCAGAATTATCTAGAACCAGTTTATTATTGCAATAAACATTTAGCCACTACCCAAATACACTGGTTTTCATTAAGGAGTGGCAAAATATCCTCTATTTTTTGGGATTAGGCCCAAAAAGTAAGATCTGGACACAACAGCAATGGTAATTAAAATTCAGTTCCTCTCCCCTCACCCAAATATATATTTAAAAGTTAAACACATAAGACAAAACAATCACCTTAAAAAGCAGACATTTGCTCTTGGTTGTTGGACTAAACAGCCTTGCTGCTAATGTGATTAAGTCTTGTTTTGCAAATAAAAGAAAAAAATCTTCCCTTAAACAGGGGAAGATTTTCATCTGCCTGTGCCCATGGCCACGTTTGTTTAAAAGGAGTTGATTAGTTCAGTTCAATTGGCCAATTAGTGCTATATATGTAAGACTTCTGACTGATCCTGCACGTTCATTATTTCTTAGGGCCATTAGTTTAACCCTCATGGTAACACTTTAAAGAACAATGAGTAGAGTTAATCCTTCAAGGAATTGCTACTTTCGTCAATAATTTCTCTTTTAGGATGCAAGTTCTGCTGCCCCCCTGCAAGAAAGCATCCCGTTTTCACCCTGCCTGACTGCCAGACATCACCTAGTCAGGCAAATTTTAGAATTTTATTGTACAAATCTTGTCATTTGTATTAGAACACCACTAAAACAGTTTACTACTTACACATGAATAGGGGCCCATTTGGAACTCAGTATTAGGAAAAAAATAAATCCTTAATATGCATATATATTTATATATACACACATATATTTATATGAAAGAGAAAGCCTACATGTATAAAATATACAACCATCAGGCTTGAACAGCATTTCTCAGCACTGCTTAGAAGCACCACAGCTTTTTCAGCATCACATTCTCAAGTAAAGCTACTGAGCATGGCATGGAGGCCAATGTGGCCTCCTTTCAAAGAAAATCCTGCGACAAGAGAGGAAAATACTTGTAAGAAAAACCACTCCAGTTTCAGACAAGGCTTTACAGTACAATAGAGTTTCACAGACTTAAAATATTTTTTAAGTTTTATAATTTCAAGCGAAATCACTTTCTTTTTTTAAACTAGAGGCCACAGCTCCCCATGCACAGAGTAAAGAGCACAGTGGAGTAGTACACATTACCCCAATTCCCAAGGAGATAGATATTCTGAAATGTATTTACTTCAGTCAAGCTACAAAAAGAGAAAAAATGCCTCACATAAAAATAAAATCCGTACATTTATATGTATTTTCATAGATCAAGAGATAAAAAGCTAAAAAATGCCAAGGTATCGCTTAACTCTAGTACAGAAAGGTGGGACACCCACAGAACTCTCTGAGCTACTTGTAATCAATGCATCTGGCATCAGAGGCAAGTGCCTTCATCTCCTGACTCAACTGGTTTCTTCTGGAAACAGTGATAAATCAGAAGGTACCCTTCTTTCACCCATCCCCAGAAGAAATACAGACTACATCCTCTAAATACATCAATAAGGGTTTAATCTTCTCCGATTGACTAAATGTCTACTTCAGGCTCACTGCTCCAGTCTCTTACATTCTTGAAAAAAACTGACAAACAGCAAGACCTTGCAGGGGTCCCCACCGCTATTACTGTCAACCAATGACCCAACTCTACAAGACAGAGCACCTCTCGAGATATACTGAATGCTCTTGACTCCAGTCAGCCAAAACGGGAGAGAAATATGCTCAGCCCTGCATAGTTTACTCTTAAAGAAAAAAAGACATCCAGGACGCATCTCCTCTCTCTCATCAGTACCACAGAGGTGGTTTAATAGCTGCAGCATTTTTAGATAACATCAAATTTCACAAGTCTACTTCCCAGCTCATCTATTTGAAGAAAAAGATACTTTCTTCAGTGAACTATAGTGTCTGCAAGTGTAACAGCAAATAAACCAGTGTAAGCGAAGTGCCACAGCAATATAAACAATGACCGTGAAAATCAGCAGGACACTGCTTCAGGTGACCCTAGGGACAATAACAGCATTTTTAAATGCCTACATAATCTGAACAAAATTGTTAGGATGACCTCTGTAACTAGCACTCCCCTGAATTGCAGGCAAGTAAGCACATGCCATCAGTTCACCTGCTAAACCCTAATGGGTGAAGATGCCAAAATAAAATGCTCATAGCTCCCACCTACTTTAAAGTGAAGGAAAAACTCCTATTTCAGCATAGTTTACAAGAAGTAATTTGTACAGCAAAAGAAGTAGTGCCATTTTAGGATACTTACTTACTGGAAAAAAAAAATACTGAAAGAGCAAAAATCCTAGTATTAGAGTTGAGTATCTTAGAAGAGAGGACTATTCCACTACAAACCCCGATGAGTACCTTTTAGCTCAGGTTTTAACATTATTGCTTACCTGATTTTCTCAGGAAACAAGGTTTATGTGATTAATTTGAAACATCTGCATGTACACAGTTTTCTGTCTGTCCTCTCATGACCTATCATCAAATCCACTCAACTAAACATCAAGGCGAGGGAGGGGTCTCAATGACATTAAGATCCTACAAGTGTTGTACTAGGATGCTTATTTTCACAAGGAAAAGAAATCTAAATGCAAGTGCCTCCATTGAAAGAAAGACAAATGCAGATATTGCAGTGAATCCAGAAGAGATAGAAAAGGAAAAAGAGGAAGGGACAAGAAAGGAAGGAGAAGACCTTAGAACCAGAGTTTCTTTAGTCCAGAGTCTCCCAGGGGTTGTCTGTCCCAGTCAAATGCCTCCTCAGTTGTGCCTGCAGATGACAATCCAAAACTACTAAAACAAATAAAGCAGAAAGCTACCCCTAAGCCGTACAACTTTCCATTTTCAAAGTGTTTTTAAAGTATTCATTGAGGACTCTCTAAATCCTACAGGGCTTTGCATTAGCTAAAATTTACTAACTGCTCAGAGACGTGAAGGGTCACCTGAAGAGTCTCAATAAACGTGAAGATCTTGCGCCAGCCTAAGGTCACACCCTCCTTTCTCAAAGAGGAACATATACAACAGTCAAACAAGTGACTCCACCATGAGATGCCTCATTAAGATCACCGAGTTGAATTCATGTTGTAATGCTTCAGTTCCACAGACAAAATTCTGCTGAGAACACTTTAAGAAAAAAAAAAAAAAAATCACCCATACAGTAGGATAATAATAATAATAATTCTCCAATGATCACTGCTAATCCACAAGGACTGTCAGTAAAGTCCAGGAAGAGGGAGGAAAAAATTAACATGGATACAGAGTGAACACAAAACATTTATGTTTCACATGTACCAAGAATTACTTTTAAAAAAGCCAACATTCTGTACCCTTAGAACTAAAACTGTGTTACAAACAAATGATCAATAAGTAACATTTAGATACTTCTTTCATTGGCTTTATCAATGCAAGGAAAACTGAGCAATAGAAAGAATTAAGCAGCAGAGTTAGAAAAACAGACAATCACATAAAAAAAATACTGTAATTCTGGCTTTTAAAACAAAATTACATAGCTTTTAAAACAAAATTACATAGCTTTTAAAATACAAATATATTAATATATAATGAACATTAAAATTCACTCTTATTTTCAAGTTTTGGTACTCTTGGAGAACACAAACGGCTAAATCTCCCTTTCAGGGAGACTTGCAAATTTACATTACATTTATCTTCAGGACAATTTCAGCAAGCACTTGAATCAAAACAAAACAAAAACCCAACTCCTACTCCCTTACTTTAGCCCCTGAATTTCTGAGCAAGAAAATAATCTTGAAAGAAGTGGAGGGGGGAGGAAGACACACCAAACTAAAGGCTACAGACAGCATCTACCTCTAGTTTAAAATTCTGCCCTAAAAACTGATAGCAATTTCCCAAGAGCAGAAGGAATCAGGCACAAAAATCAAGACCACTACCAGCAGCAACACTGATGCTCAAAGCTACCCAAACAAAGAGAACACATAAAATCTGCTAATCATCAAGATGAGTCAGAGGGACAGCACAAGGAAAAGAAGTTATCATTTCAGAAAGCATTTATAACTTGCAGAGAGTACAGAATTTTAACTCAACGATCAATCTATAAGATACTAAAAAACTCAAGAAACCAAACCCAGAGACTACTGCTTACCACTATAACTGCCATGTTAATATATAAACAAGGGATGTAACGTAACCCCTGTGCTTTTAGGTATCAAAAGGTCTTTCCCCAAAATGCCCCTGACTAAACATGTCCCAGGTTTCAATTTCTCCTGCACTTAAGGGACACTTCAGTGAATTTAACATGACTCATTTCACTGTCAACATGTTCATGTAATTAAGCACATCACTTGTAAAAGTATCACTTAAGCCAAGCCAGCACAAAGTAGCTGTAGTGATGTCAGCATCACTGCACGATGATCTTGCCATGGCCGAACTGTGGATGCACAGTAATTATGTTAAAGTGATTTCCAACAATAAATAAGAGCAGATTCAAAAAGCAAGAGTTACAGCTAACGTCTAGAGCCATCACTGATCTGCCAAGAAAGGACAACAAAAAAAAACCCCTCTGCATTACCAAAATGCACTATGGCAAACATTTTTGCAATATTCTCTAACACCTTCCCCAGGAGACAGTGAAAGGGTTCATGGAATACAAAGATTACACCACACAAACTGTATCAGTAATTAACATGCCATCTTACACTTAAACCACCTTTCTTCTCCACGCAGCAACTGCTCAGGAGACTTGCCAGATTTAAGAATCAGATAAAGATAATCCAATACCAGTAAATTAATAGTAGAGGGGAGAAAAAACTGCAAAGGAAAAACCATACAGATCAATAATTACTAAGATCTGCCACTGCTATCTATCCTGCAGTGTTGTCTCCTGTGGAGAACATGTATGCTGGCTTCAGCACAATGGGATGTTTCAGACTTCCAATGTAAGTGTCCAGCAGAGACACCCACCAAACAGCAGCAAAGCCATTCTCCCAACACTTTCAGGCTAAATCTTTGGAGTAAGTAATAAAAAAAGGTAGAGAAGTTTTATCTTGTTGTCTTGTCTTGTCCAGAAGCCCCTTCCTGTTTTTCGAATAACACAAGTTCGAGGAAGAACCAGATTTCATTCTCATCCTTCAATCACAGCAACAATTCACAAACCAAAAGTAAAAGAGGAAATGGCCGGATTGAAGGCAGGAAGCCCACTAAATCTTCTTCCTCGAGATGGTCTATTAGATAAATGTGGGGGTTTTCTCTTTTTTTAATTGCAAAACCTTTGTCAGTAGAACCCATCACACAGGAAACCCATGTTTTCAGTAACTGATACATTTTCATCTTGATGTTGACATACTTTGCCCAAAAAGCTGGCTATTTCAAAACAGACCTTAGCCACAACAGCAATCCATCCCACTTGGTGCCTAGATGCTAAAAGTTACAGCCCCTGCTCCAGTACGAATGTGACTAATTTCCCATTAATAACTTGCTCTCCTGCAAATCAGATGTTTGTGACCAGCGCACATACTATGTAAATAGTAAGCAAGGTGTAAAACAATGGTATTTCTGAAGTTACAAGTTGGGTTATGAATCTCTCCAGCATGACTTTTGCACCTTACATTTTGCCTTAGGGAAACGCTTGCTATGGTAACCTCCCGGGCTAGTGACAGCAGCCAGCTCCTGTGAAGGAAGACACAGCAAGGAAACCGCAAGGTAGGCCTTTTCTTTTACTGTACAACCTTTCCCATCAAAATTGTGCTACCAGAGCGGGTAAAACCGCCGATATAAAAGTTATCATGTAAAACCATTTTATAATGGCAACAAGTTCCTCCAAAGTAGATATTATTGTTCCACTAAAGCACACGTGACTGTGAAATGGACATCACTGGCCTATTTCCGAATGCAAAGGGCCCTGTGGAACTGCAACAGCGAACGTAAGTTAAAAATTCACAATTAACTGCCTGCGTTGTTTTCCTTCTCCTTTCACTATTTCCACCGCGGAGGGGGCGGGGGGAGCGTGGTAACAAGTTTGCAGAAGCCACAGACGGAAAACTTGCTCAGTCCTTCCCATGCGGACATTCCGCCCTCCCCGTTTCCACCCACCGCCGCCCGGGCGGGAGCCCTCCCGCTACCGCTCCCCCAGCGCCGGTTCCTTCCCAGCCCGAAGTTGGCGTCCCGGGGCATCCCCGGCACCCGCCCCGGCCGTGTCACCGGTGGCGGATTTACGACTTCAGGTGCAGAAGCGGCGAGCAGCGCAAACCGACTCCCCGAGAGACAAAGGCTCTCGCTCGCCGGAGCGGCGGCGGGCGCGGAGACGGCGGAGGTGCGGAGCGGCGGCGGGCGCGGCGCGCACACAATGCCCGGCCCCGCGGCAGCGCAG
>VZTY01009359.1:91622-110702 GCA_013400935.1 Turnix velox | reverse complement strand
CGGCGGCAGGGATCCGCTACCGGCCGCAGGGCAAGTCTCCGCCTCGCCGTTCTCTAACCACCACGGCGGGGTGTGTTGGTGCCTAAGTGCCCCTCGCGGTGAGGTGGCCACTAGTTGCTGGCGGTTTGGAATAAGTGTTGGGAGGGGAAGAACGGACGAAACAGAAGGAGCTGTAATCATTTGTCTCTGAAGTAGAAAAGTGCCAAGAAATAAACAGAACCGCCGGTGCGGGACCAGCGGGCAGTGAGGCCAAGTGGAACCATGAACTTGCTAATTATGCGATCAGTGGGCTAATAACATCCACTGCTCCCTCTGTACGAAGCGGCATCAGACGCGCCGAGCCCAAACCGCTTCCGAGCGATGCAGTGCGGTACCAAGCAAGATGTACACAGCCCCGCACCCTCGCGGGAGAGACTGCCAACCCTCCCTTTTCCACTGCCTTAAACTGAACAAGCGACGACGTTTCCCCCTGCACTCGGGAGGCAGCCCGGCGCGACTGGCCGCCGCCCGCAACAGCCTTGCCCACCCCGGTGTAAGCGGTAGCTGCAGGACTCGGCAGGCGCCGCCGCGCTGTCCGAGGAAAGTGCTTTCCACGGGGCTGTAGGGTTTCTCCTCGCGACAGCGTTTGCCGGTGCGGCGAGCGAGGCTCGGCGGCGGCACGCTCGCTCCCCTAGCCCCCACTAGAGGGGGGTCTCGCCATGCGGAGCGGTGAGCCCCGACGAGCATCGTTGCTCCCGGCCCACCGCGGAGCGAGCCATTCCCCGGCGGCGGTCGGGAAGGTTGGAATTAACTGTTCAAATTAAAGTGCTTCTACACTGCCTAATTGCGTCCCGGCAGACAGCGGCTGGATAACCGAGTGCGGCTTCTGGCAGCCCCGGGCCTGCCCGCCCAGACAATACCGCCTCCCCCGGGTCCCGAAACGCATCTCTGCATACCCCGGGAATTACAGCAGCCACCCCCTTTCCAACGCACGGTATCGAGAAACTCAGGGCTTCTTCTGCGAAAGCCCCAAACTACAACGCTCAGCAGGAAGAAAGCGGCAAAAGTTAAAAGAATCACGGCAAGAGCAAGAAAGGTCTTGCCGAAGTGCCCAGGGAATTAGCCTATGGTACCAACAGCAAGGGAAGAGAAACAGCATACAAAGAGAAACCTCGCCCATCTGGTCCACGAAACGCCTGAAAGGTGTGTTTTGCCACTGCACGCTGACTTCTGTGTCCTTTTAATTGTCAGTCGCACAAAGGTAGCTGTTTACAAAATCTTTGACAATTTTGTGACCCATCAGCTTCGTGTCACCTCCGGTGATATGGAGAAGGTTAAAAAGGCACCAAAAGGAAGTGAAATCTTCCTTTCTGACCCTGGTGTGTTGGCAAATCTCCTGAACATGGGGCCAGCGTGCCACAAGGACATATCTCATCCTACAAAGATCAAATGTCTTTATATCCCTTGTGTGAGAATGGTAATGCACAAGACACCCAACACCATTTCATTATCCACTTTGGAGGATGAACGGGATCTCTCCCCTGCCGTGTGGGCACCCTGCCCTCAGACAGCCCTGCTTCCATCTCCAAGGCTTCTCCAGCACCCACTCTTCTGAAATCAGAAACTTTCAAATTTCCAGTGTATTCACCTCCAATTAATTGCATTTCTTCTTTACTATTATTACCCTTCAAATTAAATAATCTTGCCTCTCTGTTATTTACCTAAAATGTCCCTATAAATAGCACTTAGATCATCATCTCTCAGACTTTCTGCTGCGTTTTTAATCTTCTCTCTAAATAGGTTTTCCATTCTTCCAGTGTCCTCTATACCTTCTGCCCAGTGTGCACTGTTCTAAACAAGGTCTTAACAACCACCTTGCACAATGATATTAATACCTCGCCTTCTACTGAAAATACTTCAGTGCATCACAGAATACATTAGCATTTTTAAGACCACATTACAGTGGCATCGTAGTTATCCTACAACCAATAATGTACTTGGATTCCTCTCCTCATAATCTCACATTTGATGAATCTCTGAGCTTACTTGCAGTTATTCTAATTAATCTTTAAGTGCATGACTTCTTGCTATTATATTCCATCCCATTTCTGGTACTCCAGGCAATAGATCATCATCTACAATCGTGCTAGTGCAGCTGAAGAAGAATCTAAGCCTTGAAAAGTGCATCTTGTCCTATGTTTATTTACCATCCAGCCTGCTCAGAGGTCTCCTGTCTTCCACAGCATTTCACTCTCTGTGCAAACCATCCATCCCTTTGGCTATGACAGAAGTTCCTATAAATCAGTCTGCTCCTCAGCCTCTGTGGAACTCCCTGGCTGGAGGCTGCCCATGCCTTTCTCTGTGCTCCATACCTCCAACCAAAGGCATTGTTGGCAACCTGCTAATCCCTAAGAACCACCATAGTTCATCTGTTTCCCTTCAGTGTCTCACAGTACTTCAGTCCTTCTTTCTGTGTTGGTGTGGGCTGTGGTAGGCCATTTCTTCTACAAAAATCAAACCTTCATACAAAATAAGCCATTTATTTTTAGTATCATCAGCTTCCTGATCATTAAAAACTTATTTTCCATTGAGTGACTAAAGAGGAATTCTAAAATTTCTCTAAATAGTATTTGAAACAGAAACACATATATTCATGGGCTCATTTTCCTTCTTTTGTCCCCTCATATTAAGTTAGACCTTTTTTCTGAAGCTAAGTTTTCAAGCTGTACATTAACTCAAATGCAAGTTAGTTAAAACTCTTCACTGTTGGAAAAGCATGCTGGTGGCACACACTGTAAGTGAAGTTCAGACCACCCATCTCCATCAGTGGCTTTGGTAAAGATGCTCCCACCCTTAGCAGCAGGTGCCAAATGTGCCAATAGCTTGTGGTGTGTACGCTGGGGATGTTAATAGTTACTGAGGCAACAGTCCTTTGTTTCAAATATTCAAATAAAAGGCACTGGTGTGCAGACATGCTTGATCAGGTTCAACTGCAGGATGGAAGGAAGAAACTGAGATCCAAGTGTTTGCTCTGTACCTTCCCTGCCCTACCTGCCTACTGTCTGGTTTTGAGACTCCAGACTTGGCACAAGAAAGCTTCAGGGCCCAATTATTTTAAGTGACAAACAAAGAGATCCCAAAGAGATCCAATGACCTAAGTAAAAACCAACACCCAGCTCAGAAAGTCAAGCTGGACTGGGAGCACTTCTTTTAGTACTGAAATAAATTGCCAGCCCAGCCCATGGAATGTGTTCAGCACAAGATGTTAGTATCATACTGTGACATTGAGCTGATGTATAGCAGGATTTTCTTCTGGTCAAAGGCAAAATACCCCTCAGCAATTCAATGCTTTTGGAGTTGTGCAGGTAAGAAGATGGTGTATTGCCATGTGTTTTCACAACAACAAGAGTGCTGCTGGTTATCTAATGAATGTGTGAACTGCTACAAACTGCTTACTGACTGTGCTAAGAGATAAAGATGCTCTTGCCCACCAAGCACAAGCTCCATGTGCAGAGCAGGGCTGGTGGCTGTGCTGTAGAGAAAGCTCATCTAAAGTGTTAAAAAATGCCCAAGAATAGACATTGGTATCAACAAATCTATTTAACTCCAGCAGTCATTCACAAGGTATGGCTAAGGCTGTGTTGCTCTCATATTGTAAAAACTTAGTCACATGAAACTAAAGTGCCTTAGTTAACAAAGAAAATACTGGTTTGTGGTGGGGTTTTTTTGCTGTAAGAATAGCATGCTATATAGAAGGTTTCTTCCATTTCACCTTAAGTTTAGGCTCCCTGGAGTGGCTGAATAGATTTGGATTCTAGTACTACAATCAGATTGCACTTCTCATCAACTCCTTGAGTTTGCTTTCTTGATTTACTTTTAATTATAGACTGATTAGACAGGGTTGGATTTCACCGAGTGACGTTCACTTTGGACTTCTGCAAGGTTTATAATTCCTCCAGTTTCTGAGATACTCAGTCAACAAATGAGGTTAGCACAATAGACAAATAAAAGGGAAGGACTGTATTCTAGTAGTGCCTGTGTTTACATTTCTTTTTTCTTGGCATCAAGAGGATGAGAACATTCCAGAGGAGAAGGAGGAATTTTCCTACTGCCACCTTTTCCCAGTGCGATTTTTGTTGTAGACATCTGTAAGAACATAGTAGAGGGCTGAAAAACTATTTGTGCTTGTGGCAAGCAGCAGGGACACTACTTGCTTCTCCACATCCCTTGTGGCTCTTGTATTTCTGCAGCATGGGCCATCTCTGTACACACACGACTGCAACAGAACCAATATTGACTCAAAGCAAATGAGATCCACATCCAATAAACTCACAATGAAGAATGAAACAGAGGGAAAGCAAGTATGGTCACGACACAGTGAGAAGCTGAGTATATAAATACCATATAAAAGATGCCATAAGAAATAGAATATTCTCTATAGAAAAGCAAAGCCCCTCTGTTTATGTGATATTAACTTTATCTTTTATGGTTCTCATCTTAGCAATTCTATCCACTTTCCAGCTTCTTACACAATTCAACTTAACATCTGTATAAGATAGTTACCATCAACACCCAATGCTAAAATACCCTTGATTTCAGTAAAGGCAGAGCTGTGCTGAGATTAACTTCCATACACTGCCTGTATTGTCAGTGTTCTGCTGTATTTGACTATGATCTTGCCAATACTGATTAGCAAGTACTGACAGGAAGAGATACAGAGAATGTTTTGGGTTTTTTTTTAAGAGATGCAGAAGGAAAAGGGAGGCAGACAGCATGCTTTTTAATGGTAATATTTAGGTATCATACAGAAATTGGGCAAAAACAACGTTGTAGTTAACCTAAGAACAAATAAATACTCAATTTATTTGTTTTGATATATGAACAAAGTTATTCCCCCCCCACCGTATATTGATGTAGTCTGGTAAAATTCTGCTCAGTCCAGAGAACCATATTAGGAAGACAGATACTAAACAGCAGTAAAGCAGACCATCTTATTTCATTATGCAAGCCAAATGAAACACAGAAATTAAACTAAGAGCAGGAGAACAACTAAGGCTTAAAACAGTGTTGGGAATACTCCAAAGACTTGTTAACAGATGAAAAAGTATGATTATTTTAATAAGAGCACCACCACCCATACAGGAACTCTGATCAAAACAATAATTAAACCACCAATAACAATCTCTCTGCATCATTAAATGCTTTTGTGCAAATGCATCAGCTCTGCCAGATAGAAACATCAAATGGAAATAATTCACCCCAACCTAATAGTCAGTCCAAATGCTCAGAAATCCTCTTGCATTCTTACCTGGAAATGTGCTATCATCCTTACTCCAAAAATAAAAAAGCTTTTAAATAAATGATCTTGACAGCATCCCTATAAATTTCTGTATTTACACCACCATTGACAAATCAATGAACCATGTGGCTTAAGATAACAACCTGTCCCTTAGCCAGTGGTGAAAAGTGATTCTCTCGCAACTAACACATGCAGCTGAACAAGAATGTTTATTTCTGAGCAAAGTAAATGGGTACTCAAGTACTACTGTTGATACGCAGAATCTGGTAACAAATCAATATTGACTTTAAATAACCAATTTATCCCATTATTTTTTAATACCTATGAATCTTGTTTAAATTTCATAGCATACCAACCTGGAGTGGCAAGCCCTACTTAATTTCTTTTGGTTTGTGGGTTTATTGAATGCAAGGCTTTGAATGCAAGAATCCTGTTATTGGTGAATGTCAGTTTCCAGACTTTCTCTTTTATTTGCTTTCTTTGAAATATCTCCCAAGCACTTATGTCTTCACTTCAATTTGGCTCTTTTTCCTGCTTCTGAGATGGGAGCAAGCCTGAAGTCAGCAAGTGTTTATTACTGCCCTGATACTACAGAGACAATCAATACCAGTATTATCTGGGATTTCATGGCCACAGATTAAAGCAGATATACAGAGCCCTTATTTATGTTCCTTTAAACAATACAAAGAGTTAATTATGGTAGAAGATTTGCCAGATCTGTTCTTGAGCTTCATGTTTGAGTGATCTTGGAGCCTCATCCAAAATTTAAGATCAGGGTTAAGAAAAATGCCTAGATTCCTAAGGTCAGAATCAAATTCTAGACACAGAAATACAATGCAGAAACAAGGAACCGAAATTCCCATGAAGCAAAAACTAACCTTTCCAGATGCACTTTACAAAGAGTGAGGGCTGAGGTACATTAGCACAGTGGCACCTGTGGTGAACTTCATCCACTTCAGCCCAAGCTGAGCCTGTTTAGGAGAAAGAAAAGGAACAATCTCAGAGGTGTGTTACCCTGGAAGCTTTTACTAGCAGAATGTTCAAGAGGATAAAAGTACTGGTTTGAAGTAGATTAGAACTGAGGAGCCTTATGTTAGCATGATGGCCGAATGCACATTTTTAGGAGCACCTTAGAAGTCAAGCTCAACCTGTTCATAGAAGTGAGGATACAGGAAAACCCATTGAAAGAACAGTGGAGAAAGAGATTTTTCTAAAGTGCTAGAATCTACATCTTCTTTGACAAACTGCTGTTTTAGCCTTGATTTGTGAATATATCAGGTAACTGACCAGGTCTGTGGGCTTAGTTATTTTATCCCTTAATTTAACAGGAAGTTGTACAACAAATTTAACCATACTGCTGTAGGGAAAAACCAGTGTCCCACGATAGATGCAGTCATCAGCAGAGCCACGAGCATCTGCATTACATCTGGGCTCTTTAACAAATGCTGCTTAATTTTTGGAGCACTTGTGCATACTACAGAAAGAATCAGACATCATGCTTACTGGTGTAACAAAATTATTGCTACTCTGTCAGAAAGCAGGTCAGTTCTTTGAGTTGTCACTGAACAGTTAACTAGTTTGGGGCTCTTTTTGTCCTATCACATGTCATCCATTAGGAACTGTCTCTGGAGAGATGACAGTAAACCAGGAGGACCAGTCTGCTCCATTCTAACTAATCCAATATTCCTAAATCACGCTCTTTCGTTTCCCAAATTAACTTACCTCATGGTTTCCCCTTTGCGCCTAGAAAGATTTATTGTTTTTATTCAACCTGAAAATCTGCTGGCATTAGATATATTAGGATACCCACAGGTGGTTCTTTTGTCATCCTATCACTGCAGTTGGAAGATAGCAAAATAAATCAATAAAAACAATGTCTTAGTTGATGCTTGGGGAAACCAATCTGTGGCTGAATATACAGCTCAGCAGACAGCACTAGGTACCATGGCTTACACTCACCAGAGATTTCAAATAAAGAGACTGGGTTTTAGTTAGCTTTTTCCCACTACTCAGCTGTCTATATAATTCTGTATCCTTTTTAAAGTAATGGTTCCTTATATTTTCCTTTTCTTTTTTTTCCTAGATAAGCGCTAGAGTGAGGTTTACTTTTTCCCAAGGTCATGTTTTCTTTCTTTGACTTGAACACAACATTTGCACCAAGAGCCCAATGTAAAGCTGATTTCAGTTGCCACCATTGGATGCCTATTTTTGAAGACTACATGCAAATCATGCAGGGCTGCCTGCTGCACTTTCTTCATTTTATTTTCTATTGAGAGTAAGAATGAAGAGCTGCAGTCTACTTGGATTGTGGTTGTTGCAGCAGAAAACCAAAGCTATTTCCAAACATGAAATTTCTTAGGAGCGGGGTATTTTCTTCTGCTTATCATAGAAATGAGTATGAGCATTCTGAGACTTTAGTTACCCTCCGAGGTCTGAGCAGACATGAGGAGAAATGGAGTCAGGATGGAAAGAGAAGCAGTTGATTAGGAAATCCATTTATTTATGCTCAGTTAAGGAAGCAGAGTAAAGACTGCTGTAGTGAAGTGAAACATAAAAGAAACAAGTGGCAATTTACCCTATAGCTGCATTCCCCAAATTATTTTTCCCTAGGAACACAGTGGACATTAGCAGCCACAGGCACAGACAGCCAGCTCCTGCAGGGAGCAGCTTTTAGTTGAACTTGCTACTCTGAGTATCACACGGCTCCAGGGCATGCAGGGCAAGTTGGTGCTGCCTCTGACTTGTATGGGGGGAGGGATTTGCCACCACGTACAAAACCCACAAGCAACATGCTTTACAAAGAAACATATACATATATATACTTATATATGTTGCCTTAGATTACATGCATCTTCTGGACTCTAGACTGCCAGAGGAACATTACACAGAACTAGCAGTGTCAGTCAGGATCTAGCTCTCTCTGTGCCCTCAGAAGAAGGGAGCTTTATCCTACTCTCATCAAGCCAACACTGATTTCATACTTGAAACCGCTGAAAACTCAAAATTATAAAGCCATAACTGAAACAATCTAGTAATTGAAGGCCTCGGTTTCCTAGTATCTATGAAGGGAAGACAGGCACTCTGTATATTGCAGATCTGGTTGATAAATTTTCCCTTTATCTTGAATATAGTGAGAAAGTGTGCATCCAAATGAACAGAAAAACAAACAAAGGCTGTATCTTACAGGCTGCTATGTCTCCTCTACAGAATATTTTTCACCCTGTCAATCAAATATAGGATGTATTCAATGGAGGTAGTTACACAATAGAAAAGGGCATCCTGTTTTCTAGAGTTCTCTGGTTTAAATTCCCCTTACTGCAAAGAAAAGTGCCCCTTCGAGTTCCTGTTACCAAAGTGAAGCTCTGTATCTCACTGTCAAGAAAAACATTTGTTAATTGTTTCCAAAATAACCTAGAGTGAATAAACATTTAGCTAAACTGCTACAACATGCACCAGGCACCCTATGCAATTTTAAACAGTATCAGCTGCAGCACAAGATGCTTGTGTAGTGTGGACATTCATAACAGATGTTAGGTATGAATCTGCTTATTTCCATTGCATTTCCATCAGGACTGAGCTGTTACACCTCTGTGACGAGTGTGCAGAGATCCTGTTGAGGCAGGAAAAGTCTCTGTATTCCCCAGCACATCAGAAACCCCTCCGGGGACGAAAGCCTTTGTGTTTTGTTTGCATCTGACATGAATGGTCAGGAAGCCTGATAGTGGGACTAGGGGCTGGGCTTGGTCACCTTATTTATAAGAAACAGAATTAATTCAATTATGCTATTACCATTGTGCATTGTGAAGCAAAAAAAACCCCAAAAAATAAAACAAAAAAAACCCCACCCCAGAACCTTTTTTTTCAACCATTCACAGTTTACTGCAGCAAGAAGTGTGATGGTTTGATTGCCAAACTGCTGCTTGAACAGTTTCCTTTGCTCTTTTATGGCCCCCGTAGTCCGAGTTCCATTTTTTTTTTCGTTCAAAAACTGGACAGCAGAGGGTGCCAAACCCCCAAGAGGGAGAGCACCCAGGCCCACTGAGCTGTCATGCATCACCTTAATTCCCCCGCGTTGATAGCTCTACTCCAGCAGGAGTGGTCAGACCACATCGAGACACTCGAGAGCCGCATGCTCCATCCGCGCTGATAGCTGTACCAGAGTGTTATCTCGTTTGGTTGTGTCAGCACTTCCATTACAGTTTATAACCTCTTACTTTGTGGATCAATCTAGAGTATTGCAAGCCAAGTTATTTTCTCTGATCTGCAATTGGCACTCAATGTTATCTCAGGAATCTGAAGCCATGTTTTGTTATCAGGATGTTGCAGAGACGACTCACTAAATTAAAAGCAAGCACTTGATCATCAGAGCCCACCATAAACCCTCCCCCACCTTTCACATGTGGTACAGACATGACACAGCCATTGACGAGCTAAATCTGTTTAACTTAATATCATTTGTACTCAGCTTTTTACTTTGGACAAAGAAACATGAGATTAAAACATCAACAGCTCTGAAATCATTCCATCCCACAGTGAATTACAAAATGAAGCGGTATTATATTAGCAAGCATTTCTTCCTGTACTAATAGAAAGATACACACTCTACATTTTCTGCAAATACTACTCATGGGAATGAGATGGAAATTGGTCCTCGAGTAGTAACTAGTTACAATAGCTTCTAAAAGAGCCTACAAATTATTCTGATTGTATTTAGGAGCCAAATCCTGAGGCCTCTATTGTATTCAGATTCTTCTTCTTTGCTCGAGTCAAAAATTTTTTGCACTTGGTCCAAAGAACATTTGTTTCTTTTCTATTCCTTGCCAGTTCCTGTCCTGAGGATGAGCATTGTCAGGTGTCCAATTTTACTGCTCACATACCTGATACATGTAATCACCGGCCCATTATTTGTACACAGGAATGGGATCCATCATTCCTAATTGAAAATTTTGCAGATAACAATTGATAATTTGTAAATAGTTATTCACTTTGAATGAGTTATGTGGGCTCTGTTTACTTAATCTAGCCATTTGTCAGCTTTATCAGTCACTTATCAACAGAAGCAGAAAGCGGGCCACATATAACCCATTCATCATCCCTTCCTGTCTCTGAAACATGTGCAATATATATTCCACATGCCACAGCACCGGTGAAATAGCTCATAATATAATACTGCCAGCAAAACTAAGTGTAATCATTACTTTCTCAAGGCCAAAATTTTCTAGGGTGCTTCATAGCAGTGGTAACATTTTCATTCAGTCCAACAAATTAATTTGTCGTAACTACATTTTTGTTGCTGGCAGTAACGACAGGAGGTGGATTTCATGGTTTCAAGGGTTATCAGGCTGGAGCAGGAAGATCTGAGACCCCAGTACAGTAAGGAAGGAGGACTTCTCTGAACAGGGAAAAGTACAGGGAAGAACAAACATGTAGAGACGCCCTGTGGTCCTTCTGGGTACAGGTAGGTACAATTTTTCATTTCGCTGTAGAAGCACGTGATGCTGAACTCAATTTGTATAGAAAGTAATCATTCTGAAGACATAGTGTCACAAAAATGACCTGCAATTGCTTGCTGTACATGTAGCGTGATGGCCTTGGCCTGTAGCAGGCAGTACTTGGGGCTGAACTCCCTGAAGGGAACAAAACTCAGTAACTTTTACAGCCCAATTAAATCAGAAAATGTTAAAGACTAGTAGCATCTCACCTTACTGATCCTGTTGGTGGCCCAAACTGAAGGAAAGTGCCCTCATCAAAATATGACGTTAGTCCCAACGATGGGGCCTCATCCCTGTAGGCCTCTCCTCTCGGTGTCAGGCAGCCTCCCAGGGGACTGGGTTAGTTTCAGTGGCTCTGTCCACAGAGGAGGCCAATGGAGATGGACAGATGGAGCAAAAGAGCTGTAGATGGTGCTGCCTTACCAGTCATGCCAAAGAGAAGGTTCTGGTATCCACTTCCAGTAGATACCAATGAGAGCACCCCAGTTGCCCACAGCCAAGATGGCCACCTCTTGTCTGCTTAGTCGTTAGCTGTGCTGTAGGCTCTCTACCACCTTCTCCTTCATATCACTTTTACTGCTCAGACAGCCCTCCCTTGCTCCCTCCTTTTTGCCTCATACTTAACCCCATGCATTCATTTTTACCTCTCAGTGTCTCCCCCTTGATCTCTTGTTCTCACAACTTGAAGAGCCTGTCCAGGGCTTTGTCCAGGCTAGAATCTCAGCACAGGAGCTGCTGCCATGGTTTCAATAAAAACAAAACTACGTGCCTTTAAAAAAAAAAAAAAAAAAGAGTTATTGGGAAAAACATGGTTGGAAAGTCACCATTTAGTCTGCCCATATCCAGCAGTAAAAAAAAAACAAACAAAACACACCACCAGACTTACACAAAACAAAAGCTCTGGACTCATTACACGAACTTGAGTAAGACACCAGAAAAGAAGCATCATCACTGAGTAACCTACTAGTAAAGCCTGTCAGAAAGATGAAGGCTTAGAAGGGCTTTTAAAAAATAAGACCTTTCTGCTAGCCCTTCACAAGGAGGGTAGAAAGCTGTTGTAAGGATTTCAGATGTACTATAGCATTTTTGCTTAGAAAAAAACCCCATGGAAACACATTTTTAAAAGTTATTATTTTGTGGTTTCCAAAATTCACCACTACCTATAAGGTAAATATCTGCTGCTACTAATGTTCCTACAAGATGTTCCTGTGTTTCTTCCTTTGACTAAGGGAAGATAGTTGTGTGGATTACTACTGTGATTTGCCATTTTCTTTAAAAGGGAAAACTTGTGCTATATTTTATTCCAAGAATGCACGTGTCCTTTGTGAGCTGGGAAAATAAAAGCTCACCAATAATTCAGTAGTGTCCGCAAATTTAGATAAGTAACTCAAAAATGAACTACTGTAGTTGACACGCTGAATTGGCTCCACTGGTCTTTCACTAGTACCCCACAGAGAATTAGGAAATGGGGGGTGGGTCTTGCAGGCTTCTTCTAGAAATGTGGCTCCCAGGAACACCACTTTGTATAGTCAGAACTTCCTAAAACTGATGCTCTTTGTGACATTGCCAAAGGGAATGTGAAAAACGTTAAAACCACAGTTAATGTGGCCAAGCAACCACTGATCCTCAGCTCAGTTCAGCCACTAGTAAATTCTGCAGTGCAGATGAGCCCTTTCGAGAGTTTAATACGTTAAGAGAATCCATTACTTTTTGCTGATTTATTTTATAATGGCTCATTTACATGCACTAAGAAATGGTATTTTTATACTAGCAGAAAGGCACAGATTGCCTCTTTGCAGTCATCCAGGTTTTCAATTTTAGACAAGATCTTTAAAAAATTGACAGTATTACGAAGTTCTAAGAAGCTTTTCAAAGTCACTTAGGTTTCTAAAATCTATTATGGTTATTTTTTCCTTCTTATTCAAAATGTTGTATTGTTGGACTCAAGGTACTAACGAATCCTGTTGTATATGTTGAGCAATATGAAAAACAGGGCACTAATGTTTTTAAATTCTCTAAAACATTTCTCAAATTGACTGTAAAATGTGGCACTTCTATAGTACACAATTGTTTGGCAGGATATAAAAGCTTACTGGTTCTCATTTGGGTCATTTGCATAACTTGTTCATGGCATCATTTGTAAATATTATGCCCATCCCAAGCTACCTCTGATAAAAGAATAAAATTGCCTTTGCCAAAGCACATTATAGTACAGAGGAGAAAAAAATTCTAAAAAGAACAAAGCTATACAAAGGGAGTTAAAACTTTATTCTGATCTCAGGAAATAATTTTTGATGCCTGTTAGGAAACATAAATGTGAAAAAAAGTACTTTCCTTTCACTGTGCAAGATGCTTCTATGAGGACAGGAGAAGCCAAGGAGCAGTGACCATTCCTGTGAGCAAGCTCCATACCAGCACCTGAAAAGGTCCTTTGCCCATGTGGTAGAGAAGAGGGTCTGGGCTGAGCAGGGCTGTTCTGACTCCCCAGGCTTGTTGCTGATTAAGACACAGCCAGCAATTCTGCCACATGCAGGCAGGTGACAATTCTCTTTGCTCATTAACCTGTGTTGACTCTTCAGTACTAACAAAACCAAAATGCTGCTACGAATCGATTTCACCCAAAAAGGCTGAATCCAGAGAAAAAGCTCACCTACTTGGCAAGGCAGAGCAACTTCCACAAAACCATTTTAGTGTGTGATTTAATATCCATGACTATCCTAAAAGGTGGTGATTTTGACTTGTACTACAGAGATCACTGGTCTGTGCTTGCTTAGAAAAGGTCCTTCAAGGGTTCTGTATTTCTTGTGGAAAAAGGCTGTGGTGAATACAACGCTGGATTTTTTTTGTAGGCCCCACATAGGTATGTCACCAAATAGGTGGATGTCTGAAAAGCATGTATGGTTGTTCCCCTTCACAAGAATATGTCTTTGCAGCTGCTTTTATAACCTACCGGATTAAAAAGCTTGAATTAAGACTTTTGTCTCTGTGGTTTGTGTATTTAGTGTGAATGAAGAAGAGTAACTAGGATGCTGGGGGCACCTATGTTAGACTTTGACAGAATTACAAACTATTTTTATAGCAGCTGTGTTAACATGCTTGTGCTAATTTTTATTCTCATAATTGAACTAGCTGTTGCAAACCTTTAAGAAATTTGCCAAGATGCTAGTATGTCCACATGTGAAAGTAACAATTTAATACGGTGCTATTTACATGTGGTCAGTGGCAGAGCTCTGAAGTTACTAGTGCTGCTGGGTAGGGAGGGTCACACTGCTTAGCTCCCTAAATCTGGCATCTGGCTTGACTAAAGCTTTTGTCTCCTCTGCAAGGACTGGAATACAGCAAATATCTCAAAAAGATGTAATAACTTTTTGAATCAGTGAAATTTAATTTGATGTGGGTTGATTTGGATAGTGCTTTTCCTCCTCACCTTGCCTTTTTCTACTCCTTAAATCTAGCAAACTACAAATGAATGGCTTTTTCCAGTCAGACCTTAAACAAGGGAAGAAAAATAAATGGTAAGTCAGCAGCCAAGGTAAAAGGATCCCCAGAGAAAACACTTGGCATTATTTCCTGTGATGAATCTTTGCCTGCCAAGTTGAATTTGGGAAAAGAGGCAGAAGAGAAAGTTAGAATTTGCTTTCATCATGAAGGTTGGAATAAGAAATGTAGGTGACTAATTACATCTATGAGGTATATATATATACAATTCCTTTAGTACATAGATGCCAGTAATTACTGCAGGAGCAGGAATATTTTAAAAGTATAACATTGGCACTTCTGCAGAAGAAAAGCATTATAGATCATATTCTTCCCATTTCAGTTGCAACAAGATAAAACCAAAATTTCTAGCTAATAAAAACAGTAGTTTTCCAAAGAGTGGAAATGCTTCCAGGAACATAGTATTTGATATACCTTCCTTATTTCCTACACAGTAAGATTAACTCAGGTAATGAATTTATACCGAGTTCAAAGTCACTGGTTTTTGAAAGCAGATCAGTCTATCTGAGCAATAAAGCCCGAAAGTATGGAAAAAAAAATCTTCTTATTAAAGAGGTGTTCCTAATCAATAATGCTACTTCTGAGCATAGAAGGTTCAATTAACTTTTCAACCTGGTTCTTGGAGCTCTGTGTGGGTGATTTTTATGTCTTATTACAAGGTTGCTCCCACTGCAGTTACAAACAAAGCTTTCCTTTAAAATCTGTGGAAAAGACAAAGTGTGATTTGAGAAAATATGAAATAAGGAAAGATAAAGATTTGTATTTTAGAGTTTGCAAATACCATTGCAATGTCTGTACATTTATTCACTGTAAGGCCTTTATTACAGCAAAGAAAATGGTTTTCCTCTGCACAAGTGTTTGAAAATATTTTTGCCCCAATCAGTGTTAGGAATAGCACACATTCTTTCAAAATACTCAGTGGAAAATAAGATCACCAAAGGCTGGTGTCTCCCCAGCTGCCACAACATGATTAGAATGTATTTTATGTACAAAGAATATGGATTCAAGTTCCTGGCCTGCTGCTTTTACAGATAAAAATGAACCCAAGACTTTTACCTTAAATACCAGCAGTTGGTTACTCAGCTGTCTAGGTTTAATCAGAATTGAATCTAGAAAAGCATTCTTTAAATCTGCGCCTTCCCACAGCGGGTCCAGAAAACTGAACATCATGGGAAAATAAAACCTCAATACCTGAATAATTAGCATCTAGCTGGTCCAGCATCTAAAGTAGCTGAAATAAGCCAGTGAAAGAATCCCTTCCATGAAGATATCTTGAGCAAAACTAAGCAATAGAAAAACATGGAACCAACACTGCTGAACCAGTGATTCACTTGGCTAGAGATACAAGGTAAAAGAATTAGTAAAACCAGCTGAAGCTGTTGATGACCTGGACTGTCTGACAGCACATAGTGTTGACCTAGTAAACAATGTGATGCAACAGAAATGAAGGGTCAGCTATTCAATAAAAAGCAGAAAACTGCTGGAGCTCACAGTGGCTAACAGGTACTGCAGTGGGAAAGTCCTGGGAAACAAGCACATTACTTACCACCCAGTTTCTTTCCAGCAAATCTTAGTCTAAAGAGGCAGCTCTGAGAAGATCCAATGCCAGATACAAGGTGCCAAATTTGCTCAGGGCTGCCATCTTTATTAAGTGACCATGGTATAAACAAATGGAATGAATGAATGACCATGGCTCCAGCACAAAGCCATAGTCCTGTTTCTGAAAAATACTGAAAGAACCTTGAGCCATTCATAAGGGACAGCTGTGGACCTTTTATTTGACTAAACCTCCCTCTTCAGTAAAAAGGCAGCAGCTGGAAATCAATAGATGGGACTAGCAGCAGGAGGAATGTAAACACAAATTGCACCTTCAGAAAGTTAGTGTTGTGTATGTGTTAATCCCTTTCCAGTATATAAATCCAGGAGCTACTGCAATTATCATTCTGAGCAAGGAAAACTAAAAAAAATGTGAGGGCAGAAGAGGCCCAAGTACCTGTTAGGTGCTCCAAAGACATTTTATCCGACAGTCACAGACTTCAGTCTTGTTTTGGAGCAGAGAATGGGATCTGATTATTTAAAAACCCTTGGCCAGAGTGGAGCCCTAAATAAGGCAGGAGAAGGAAGTGCCACATCCCGGCTCTCTCATTTTAAATCAGCTGCAAACTGCATTTCTGTAGTGCTCACTGGTGCTCACTAACTTCTGGGATGACTGAGGTAGAAAATAAATTGGTGAGCTGTGCTGTGGATGAAAGGAGAGGGATTAATCCTTTGAGCACACCTAGAGTCCCCTGCAGGTCTGTTTTGAAAAAGCAGCTCAATGCTCTGGGTGTAACACTGCTGACAAACAATACAGCCTGAAATTTGTTTGGAATTTCCTTCTTATCCTTACAATATTTTAAAACAACAAAACCAAAACAAAACAAAGTCTATAAGCATGTGAAAACCAGGCAGGAAGGTCTGATTTCAGCAGGACAATGTTTGCTACTCTGACACTCCACAGGTTTTATTAGATTTCATTTTTCCTTTTTTTCAAAGGACTGACTGCAAAATAAACTTTGACATAGCCAAAATTGGTTGGCTACTAACGAACCACCCAAAAGGACAACATGCTGTGTTCCTCTGCATGAGCAGCAAATGATCAGTAATTAAATAGCTGTCAGTGGGGGGTGCCTGATGTATTTTTATGAACTTTTTGTGTCTCTTGCATGAATACTTCAGAGTGACCAGCAAAGGCAGATTACATGGCATTTGAAGGCGAATTTCCTGAGGTGAAAACCTTATAACCTGAGAGAGCACAGTATTGTAAGTGTTTCATCCTGTTCACTTTTTCATGGTGGAGGCACAATTAATTTTTGATCCAGAGAGGGCTGACTGATGTTTGCAGGCATTGCAGACTCCCGCTTTTTAGCAGGGATTTCTTTCTGTTTCTATGAAGTGCAATACACATCTCGGCTAACATCAGATAAATAAGGTCTATAGAAAACGTTGCAGCTGCAGAGAGGTCTGAACCTGTTTTTTTTTTCCCCTTTGACAGCAGAAAATGAAGACTTGTAGTATAGTAAATTTTGGGTTTGGGGATTTTTCTCAAATGGGAGTATTGTGTACTGCAAGTGAATTTTACAGATAAATACTATAAAGTTTGATGCTGAAATACAGAGATTAGCTGAAACCAACTTGAAGGATGTGGAGCTAAGGAGTGAACATTAAAAAAATATATTGAATTTCAGTTTTGCTTTATTAGTGCTCAGTAGATATCATAAAATGTCCAAGAGAACAAAATGGGTGAACACTGTTTTAAAGACATCAAGCTGTTAAGCAACCTATTTTAAGGGAAGATTGCAGAAGACAGGCTGCCTTTCAAAGGAAAATAGCAAATATTAACTCAACAGCAACTAAGCAGAGATTGTGATGATTCACCAGATATCCTCAACATGAAACAGTAAATCATGTTGCATTTTAAATGTTGTTTGATGATAAAGGACTTGTAATCCCTATAGGAACATGACCAGATAGTACAGGTAAGGTTGACATGTGTAAGGAATCCTTTGAACACTGTGACAGGCTTTCTTAAAAGTGCCAAAGGGAATACTCAGCATATAGTCCTTAAGATAAATGCTCTGATATCCTGCTCTTTCAATAAAAAGAAAAAAACCCAAACAACAAACAAACAACACAAAGCATGTTAAATTCAGTTTTTGTTAATACTTCTCAAAGGACTGCCAAACTTAGTTTGCTATTTATCCTGAAATAGGACACAGTTTCCATTGGGGTGATTGTTCTAACAGATTGAAGGGGTGGGTTTTGTCAGGTCCTCTGGCTGCTGTGGCAGCTCTGGAGGGTGGCTGCTGCAGGCTGCAGTGAAAAGGCTGCTCTCTGGGAGTGCCGAGGTGTGGACAGCCCTTTGGGAGGCACTTTGTATGTCACGGACAATACATTGACACCACACAGTGCAAATTAATAATCTAACATTCAACTACCTAGCTGCCACATTTTCAACAAACCCTTGGAGAAATGTAATGATCCTATCAAAACTGCAGCCTTATCACTCCTTGGAAATATTCTGATGTGCAGCAGAGCAGAGGGCATGTCTTCTACTGAAAATAAGATCAGACTTTTCCTTTGTCTGACAGCCAACTGTGGTTAATGGGATTCTAATTTAATCAGAGTACAGAATGGGGCAGATGTAACATTGATAAATTATAGCAGGGATCAACATGCAAGAGTAGTGCAGGTAGGAGTTGTTTTGGAGAGTGGCAACAGCAGGAGAAACAAGCATCAGCACTAACACCCAGCAGCAGGTCAGTCCCACAGCAGAAGAAATCGAAGCACACCTGGATTTTCTAGTTGTTTCAAACCACAAGTGCTCTTATATTTTTAAAGCCGACTAAGGTGCAAACACATGAAGAGAGAAAAAGGAGTGAGGGGACCAGAGCTCATCCAAAACCTTGGGGTTTGCATCCCAGGTATCATTTGCTCACTAAAAATAAGATGATCATGCTTTCAGAACTTGCTTGCGTGGACATCTCCTTTATGTGCCCCTGAAAGCCTGAGGAGTTCAGTAAGAGTTGCTCTACACCTTCCACCATGTTCTACACCTCCACTCTCCTAAAACTAATGCTTTAGGCAGATAATCAAGATAAAATGGGAAAATATCCTTGCCACAGGACTGGACCCCCTTGCCGTGGGAAGTTGTAAATAGAATCATAGAAAGGTTTGGGTTGGAATGGACCTTCAAGATCATCTAGTTCCAACCCCCTGCCATAAGCAGGGACACCTTCCACTAGATCAGGTTGCTCAGTGCCTCCTCCAGCC
>VZTY01009359.1:0-90710 GCA_013400935.1 Turnix velox | reverse complement strand
AGAAGGCCACCATATTGGTCAGGCACAATTTGACCCTGGTGAAGCCATGTTGGTTACCTCCAATCACCTCAGCATCAGCCTCCATGTGTTTTTGTAACACCTTCAGGAGGATCTGCTCCCATGATCTTGCCAGGCACACAGGTAAAACTGACTGCCTTGTAGTTTCCTGGATCTTTTCTTCCCTCCTTGAAAATGGGTCTCAGTAGGAACTTCACCAGCCTGCCACGATCTTTCAAATATGATGGACAGTGGTTTGGCAACTTTACCTGCGAGTTCCCTAAGGACCCATGTGTGGATCTCATCAGGTCCCATGGACTTGTGCACCTTCCATTTCTTCAGGTGGTCTTGAACTTGATCTTCACTCACAGTGGGTGGATCTTCTTTCTCCCAGTTTATGCCCTTACTTTTTAAGATTGGAGTGGTGCAAGCAGAGGCCCTGCCAGTGAAGACTTCAGCGAAGAAGTTATTGAGCACCTCAGCCTTCTCCAGATCCCCCATGCAAGTGTTTATAGAGATACAAAACTTATTGGACAGATAAATGGAAGAAAACTCAATCAAAGCTCTTCAAAACAGCCACCATCACTGGTTTGGGAATATTTATGCTGCAGCTGACTGAAGACTGGGAGAGTATTTTGAGAGTAGTATCACCTTATGCTTACCCTGTCTTCATGCTGTTCACCCAATGTTTGTACAGGCCAAACAGGTTATAGATGCGTCTTTTGCTTGACTCAGTGCTTTATTATTTTCTGTTATGATGGTAAACATCTCTGTCCAAGGAACTATGTGTTTTACAGTAAACATCTGGATCTGTTTTCTTCACAGGGATTATTAGCTGACTCAGCTGCATAAATTAACCCAGCCAAGCAGCAGAGACATGCTGAGTGCTGGGGGGTACCTGAGAAGTTCAGAGATGTCTAGTTGCTAGACTTCAGCAAGACATATTTAATGTATGTAAATAGGCTTTTTACGATGAGTAATGTTGCCAAATTTTCCAGATTGCTAGTACTGTCCTCCATTAAACTTGGAGGGCAAATTCACAAAATGCATTATTAGGGGAGAGAGCAGTAATGCCAGTGAGTAAATCTGGTGGTGCCCTTAATCTTGGGAATCAGAGAACAGATATCCTTGCTTTTTAACAAGGTCAATGTTATATATTGTCAAATCACTAGAAATAGACCACAATTTTTTTCTGTTTTGACAGATTTTGTCCAAATACACAAAATTAAGTAAAAACCTCATGAAAAATATCATAAGGTCAAAAAGAGAATATTCTAGACAACTGAAATGTTGCTTACAGAACAATACAAGTGATTCAAGTCAGAACTGAAATTTCTCTTAAAAGAAATGTTTAGCTATTACATATTGCAAAGAAATTTGCACTTAGATCTACCGTGAAAGCAAGAAAATATTAAAACTCTGAATGTAAATTCTACTAACCTGGCAAGAAAATCTTTAACCATCTTAAACTCATACTGTGTGACTTCACAGAGCAGAGTTAAACTTCTTTAGATACCAAAATTATGTATCTCAGAAGCCATCCTACATAGTCACTCCCTTTCAATTTCAAGTTGGTAAAAGATGAAAATGTAAAAGAAACTATTCCACGGCAGCAAAGATATTTGAATGGATGAAGCGGTGTCAGCTAATAGTGTGTGAGGAAGGCAGTTCTAGAGAATTAATGCTATGAGCATTAGGCAAAACAGATTTTGGATCTTCTCTCAACACTCCATTCATCTTGCTTAATCTATTTCATGTTTTATTCATGATTTTTTGAGTTCATTTACAAAATTACAATGCTTAACTAAATTGGTATGTTGCTAACAGACCTTTCAAAAATCCTCATGAACTCTTCTTCACAGTGGTATGATGCAAAATATTACTGAAAAATAGCTATTTTATAAACCTTGGGAAAGCTATTTAATAACTACAATAGCACACTCAATTGATTTGATTGGCACCAGATAAACACAATTCTTGGTTGGCTGAATGTACCAGGCACAATGCATACACTGCAAGTAGCTTGGTGAGTCCATGGGATGTTTTCTGAATGTGCTTTACTTCAAAGCCTTCTTCTCTAATTATTGCCTTCTGCATTTTCTTATAGAATCATAGGATAGTTTGGGTTAAAAGGAACCTTAAGAACTCATCTTTTAGATTCCCATAATTGTGCATTATGGCTAAGCACAACATGACAATTTTAGAAGAAGATCAAAACTGCCTACTTTAGTATATCTTTTGCTTCAAATAAATCATGGTCAACAGTCTAAAATTTAAGCTGGGCTAAATCAGTTTAGAGGACGGTGTTTCTGGTTTGAGGATCCTAATCTTTTTGATCAGGACTCTGTGAACAAGACAAACAAAGTATCGTGGGATGTCAGAGCTGGAGGACCGCCAAAGCCGTTCACAATGCTGGGACTTGCTTGAAGCATGTCTTGACAGGCAGATAAGTCATTACTGCCACGGAAGAGGAGCCCAGAGTCCTCCCCTTTGTCCAGACAGCTGGAGAAAGTCACAACCTTCAAAAAGACAAGGACTTCAAGAAAGATCACAATGATGCAAGTCATTTCATGGAGAGGAATAGATTCACTAAAAGTGGCAAGGACATGAAGATGAGCAATAATAATGCTTATGGAATGTCTTCTGGTTGTCAAATGAGTAAATAAAGTAGGATAGCTAATGTTGAGAAAGGTATGTTTGAAGTACATTTCTTCACCCAGTACATAGTTAAGCCATGAAGCCTACTGCTGGGCTGCTACAGAGGCTAAATTTGGTATAAGTTTTATAAGCACAATAGATAATTTAATTGAAAAAAAAATCACTTAGCAAATAAACACAAAGATTTTCTACTCAGGAAAGCAGACCTTCTGCTCCTTGGACACAGGGAGAGTATTTTTGGTGCTTCCCCATTCCTGCAATCTTCTCTACAGACCTTGCTGTCAGTCTCCAGTCACAAGAAGTCCTGGCCTGTATAGACTTTGTGTAACAATTTTGCAGGTTTTATGTTCTAGCTGCAACCTTTCTGCTTAGAGCTCCATGATTACATGCTAAAATTTGCCTTTACTCACTTATTTTACACCTGGGGAGTGGCAGAATAACCAACCACTTGGGAGGAAGCTTTCCCCCAGGCACTTGGGCTGCACATCAAAATGCAGATCATCTTCCCAGCATAAAAACTTGGCAACTGAGAGTAAAACAAGGGGACAATCTGATGTGTGCACTGAGTTTCCCCAGAAGTAGCCCAGCAGTGGCTAAGACCCTTCTATACCTGACAAAGACCAATATTATCACCCCTGACAGAGAGAATCATATTTAAGCCCAGAAGAGGAGAATGAGGTTCAAGAGGCTGCAGCAAATGGCTGGTGTTCTAAATCTCTCCTACCAATTAGAATAGCAAACCTGCAATTTATGTGGTAGCCATGGAAACTAAGGTACTGGAGTACAATGAAACACATGTATGAATGCCACTGCCACCACTGAGTGTACATCGCTCAGCATTTCTCGACGGCAAGGGCAAAAAAGGATGTCTGTGTAATCACCATTTGGTCATGGCCACTGAAGTCTAGATCAAGCTGATCAGGTATCAGATCACAGCAACTCTTCTGCTCTCACCAGGGAGTAGGGGGATTGCTGGGACACAAAGCCAGCATCAAGGTACACAACCTTGTCCACTCAAGAAATAAAAACAAAGATGGAAAGAAACTTCCTCTGGTGAGAATGTACAGAAAAGGTAGAATTCCACCTATTTTTATCTCCTTTCATATAGATAGTAATCTTGATGCCCATAGAAGTTTGCTTTCTGATGGTTTTTCAGTCAGTGAGCTACAAAAGTCAATGGCGTCATCTCACCTACAGTGACAGGCAAAAGACATGCTTCTAGCACTCAACTTTCTTGTGAAAGAAATGTCTAGAAGCTGGTGAATAGCATAAAGCTGTAAGGAATGCAAACAGGGAGGCTCATCATGCAAAATATTTTTAAAACCACATTTTTTCCTTAATTTCTGTGTAGATCACTAGCTTTTGTCTAAGCACTACTATTCAGGATAGTGTTATGCTTCTGCCAAGACACATCGGGTGTGTTGGGTTTTGAGAGGGCCGTGCTGAGATTTTTAAATTACATAAATGAGGTTGGAGTCTAGACAAAGAATGCCCTCCCTTAGGATCTGAGGCAGACCTGAAAAAGATGTTAGCTTCTTAGCATGGCTTACACCAAGAAACTTGAGCTGTAAAAGTTGTCTAAGAATTTCAGCAGGAAACAAGCAATGATAAATGTTTAAGCAAGTCAGATTAAAGCAAAAAAGACCCAAAACTGTAGCACTTAAATACTGAGACAGTGTACAGCTAAATCATAAAAGAGCTTTGAAATAGGGAAGAGTACAAAAGATTCCTAATAATTTGCAGCAGCCACTTGAATTGCACCAGAGCTGACAGAAGGTGTCTAACAGAGAGGTGACAAGGTCTAAAATGCTGAGATGGGACTGTTTCAGTATGGAGATAAGCAGACACTAACAGTGAGCCAGTCTGAGGGACAGACCAGCCAAGAGCAGAGAGCTGTACTCAGCACTCCCAGCCTCACAGCTCACAGCCTTATAGTACCTTCTCTGAAACAGAACAATTAAGATTTCTAAATTAACAGGATCTTAACATTCATCAGACTGAAGTAAGAGTTCAGTGCTGTAGCAGGGATGCCAAGTCCTTGGTGGTTGATCTAATGCATCATAACTATGACTCCCAATTAGGGACTCCTGAGTTCACATATTTAATGGGCACAAGTATTGTTACCTGATAGCATTTTTACCTACTTAAATCCTAGAGATGAAAACTTAGCACTAAGGTATGTCTCTAGAAAAAAAAAATTCTATGTGCTCAGTTTTAATTTTTGTCTTTTAAAAGAGGAGATCTCTGCCACTGATGCCTCCCTGTAAAATCCAAATCCTGGAGACTGGATGTGACATTTTTTCAAGCAGTGTCACTACACTCTCTATCTGTTCTCCAGCCAGTATATATTTGTATCTTAACCAAAGCTATACCTGGGCATGAGGTGAAGACCTATCTGAATTAGTTCCATTTCATGCTTTTTTGTACTGTGTATTCACTAGCTAGTTCACAGGTTCTGTATAGGGAATTGTTCTCATCAGGTGCCCAATATCTGCAGCTTCTGAGTAAAGATACAGTCTAATTTAGGGTGCCAAATTTGCAAACATGAAAGCTGTATGACTGGGTGACCTCTCCAACCCAGCTGCCTCAGCAAACATAGCCAGAAGGAGCTGGCCATGTTGGCTAGGGAAGGCATCCTGACTGGGGATTAATTGAACAGGGTAATAGAAGCATTAAATCTGGACACCAAGGAGCATGAGAGATTACATGCATGATACCAAAGTGTTTCATATAGGATCTCCAAGTCAAGATTTAAGTTTGTAAAGAAAACTGAAATGTCACTTAAGTTCTAATTTCACTTTACTTTTGCCTTTCTTCCTTTCAACCCTGATTTAGATGAGTTTTCACATCCTCACATATAGGACTCACAAATGCGGGGGGTTGAAGACTGTCCTGGAAGATTGCTTCCCCAGAAGTGCTTTCCCTACCAGATTCTGATTCCTGTCTGGCATTTCCAGAGTCACATAATATTAAACAACTGCACAGAGGCACGAGGCTTTGCAAAAGATTACAAAAAAATGACCCTGAAATTGTCCCTGAGCCAAACTCTCAGCTCTGCCAAGGAGACCAGGCTCTACAGGAAAAAATACAGTAAATATTCACTGGCAGCTCAGGAAGAAAAATGGGCATTTAGTTCACTGGTCTAAGCAGAGAAGCAGAGGCAAGAATCACAGGTTAATTCTGCTCTGAACTTGAAAGTCACAGAAGCAGAAGGGATCATGGATCCCTTGTTAATCTTCTCCTTTACAGCTAAAATGCTGTGTGGCTGTCGCTGGAGGTATGTGCTTATTGATATCCGGGTTAGACTGTATAAAAAAGCTTGGAAGAGCAATAGAAGGAGAGAATTACAAGAAAACAAGTTCCTAATTGCTGTTACCTTTCTGGCTGAGGATCCTACACTGTTTGTGAGCAAATTGAAGTGAAGATTTTAGCCAATCCACAGCGTCCCATAATTTCTAAAGTGGAATAAATAATTTCCAGTGAACAATTCAGTTGCATTCTGCCCATGAAACACATACAGTTCACTCCATCTTCAAATTATTCCTGGTCAATTAAACTTCACAAGTTTGACTGTACAAGCTGTGAATATTTGAAATTTGAGCTGCTGCTCAGGGGCTATATTGATTCTCTGTTCTCCCTGGTTGAGTGCACAAGCGTGTCTATGCATACTTACACTTAACTGAAAATTCATCTTCTACAAATTCACAGGTGTAACTGAAATTTGTTTCCTTCCTAAATTTTGGCTGCTAAAATTCAATTACTTAATGTAGAGTTTCATTTTTGGTTTTGTATTACGCAAGCACCTGGAGTAAAGTCCACCCAAGTTTACGGTATTCTAAGTACATGCAAAACACTCCATCTCTTGCAAATAAACATACTTGAGCTGCACAAGCATTTCAGAAATGGAAATCTGCTTCTATCCAAAAGTAGTTTCAGAATTTTGGCATAACTAAATTTTCTAACACATTTTTACAGCTTCTGAATTGTCTCAAAAAGATTTTGCATACCTCTGGAGACTAATAAATTACAACACGATGCAGACTCTCTTCAGAAAAGCCCGTCACACAGCATTCAACAGTAATTCAAGCCTCTGTTTAAGTAGTCTCAGCCCTCAGAAACAAGAATAATATTTTATTATTTCAGGTAACAAATTAGACATTTTAAATAAGAAGTATGAGCTCAAATGAAATGCAGTTGACCAAACTCGGTGTTTGTGATATTCAGAGAATACTTACTGTAGGTAGGTTACAAAAACGAGAAGCAGATTAACCAAGGAAAATAGGAAAAAAGCTATTGCCATATTTGTGATACCTGCTTGCAGCATGAGAAGATCCCTGGGCATACAGCCAGTGGGTTGGACATGCAGCATCTCAGAGAAGCAGGGAACTGGTACAAGTTCAGGTGAGCAGCTCAGCAGTGAGTTATTGCTTGCAGAGAGGAAGACACAGCTCTTGTTAAATCTCTTGGACCTGCTGTCTCTGTTTAAGACAGATGGGTTCTGTAAAGAGGGTTCCTCTCTGGTGACCAGGCACAGTCTTTCAGGGTACAGATGTGGGAGCTACAAGCACTGCAGCGTGCTTTGTCTCACCCTTGTTTTACCAGGACTGTAGTGTTCCTCACTCAGGCTGGAAATTTCTTTTTGGAACCAAATTCTAGAAAGGTCATTATATTCCATGGGAATATAAGGTCTAGATCCTTGTCATGTTTTCATTGTTATACCCTATACTTCCACTGCCCAGAGAGAAACCATGTCTAGACTGTTGCCAGTCACTGAATCACAGAGTATCAGGGATTGGAAGGGACCTCAAGAGATCATGTAGTCCAGTCCCTCTGCCAGAGCAGGAACACCTAGACCAGGTCACACAGGAAGGCATCCAGACAGGTTTTGAATGTCTCCAGAGAAGGAGACACCACAACCTCTCTGGGCAGCCCGTTCCAGTGTTCTGTCATCCTCACTGTGAAAATGCTTTTTCCTATATTTCTGTGGAACCTCCTGTGTTCCAGCTTGCATCCACTGCCCTGAGTCCTATCATTGGAGGACACCGAGAAGAGCCTGGCTCCATCCTCCTCACACTCACCCTTTACATATTTGTAAACATTTATGAGGTCACCCCTCAGCTTCCTCCAAACTAAAGAGACCCAGTTCCCTCAGCCATTCCTCGTAAGGGAGATGTTCCAATCCCTTCATCATCTTCATGGCTCTGCACTGTACCCTCTCAAGCAGTTCCCTGTCCTTGAACTGAGGACCCCAGAACTGGACACAATATTCCAGATGTTGTCTCATCAGGGCAGTTATTCTCCATGCCATTGGATTCCAACTCCAGACAAATCCACTTCAGCTGGCTGACATGGTAAAAGCAGTGGTTAATTTTAGCTTTAGTAAGATTTGGCTTTTCTTCAATCTAAGCCTTCTAATTTTGGAATATTTTCTATAAGCCCTACCTCATTTATTCAGAATCAAGAGTTTTTGAGTTAGTGCATGCAGCTGTTTCTGTCTGTAATGGATTTCCAATGGCCACAGTGACACGGAGGGGCTATTTAATACAGAATATTTATAAGCTTAAAAATGGGATTTTGTGCATGAGAAACGTTGAGCTTTGGACAAAGAAATGGAGCTGGGAAAGAGGAAAGAACTCATATTTTAATTGCTTATTTAGATTCCTTCACTAAAAAGTAAATGGAAGGCACAAACAGGTCTGGAGAAAAATTAGTGTAAAAGAGATCTCTAAGTTGAGCTTTTTGCTCAACCAAGCAGCAGTTCAGTCATCCTGAACAGTGAAATTTAAGAGCAAAGGATCACAACTTACTAGGAATACAAAGCAAGAAGGAATCTCTGTGATGCACACAAGATACATGTTATGGCTGTACTAAGCAAACTCTGCAGTTAGCTGGCTTCATCTATGATTATCAGAACAGCTAATGAATTTGTAAACCCTTCCTATCCCCAGAGTCTGAAACTAAGACCAGCATAAAAAGCTGTGAAAGAAAGAAACAGATTCCAAGTAAACTCATTACACTACTTCCCTAATCCACCTGAGCTGGGAACTACTTGAGTCTTCCATAACCAAGGCACAGACATTATTCAAGGCACAAACATCCCAACACCTTTATTTGCTCTTCTCTGAGACCACATGAATCCCTGGCACAGAAGTTCTTTCTGCTTGATGTACAAGTGTATTTGTTTTGGCTTTCTTCCCTTCAGCAGAAAGGCAATCAACTTGCAAGTACAATTAAAATATACAGTCACTCATCCTACACATCATGCAGCATGCTGTAACAAAGCCTCATGCTTTCTTCTACACTCTCTAACTTTAAGGTTTCCACCAACATTGTCACACAATCTTTGTGGCATTCAGCAGTCATGCCCACCAAGGTCACCAGTCCTTTAGAACACTGCAGTGAGCAGACTTCCTGGCATTTCCTTCACATTTGAAGTTATAAACAAGATCAGGCAGGACTTTCTTAGGACAGTCTCGGGAAACTCAGTAATACCTCCTGCCATAAACGTACAAACCTGGGAGAAAACCTTGAGCCCGTCTGCTTCCAGTTGAACCCTTGTTGCTTTTATTAAACTTGTGAGAATCTCAGGCTTTGGCAGATGCTGAGCACTCTCTTGAAAACACTTTCAAGGCATAAGTGCCACGGTCTTCCTGCATTCTCTCAGAAGAAAATCCATCTCTGCAGAGAAGTAATATGGATAAAAAAACCAAGCCACTTAGACTTTATTTCTTACTTTCAACTTGTGCTTTATTAATTCCCAATGTCCATGTTCTTTATCCTGCCAAAAAAAAAATCACTTGGCAGCATCTTTCAGTCAGATGTATATCACAGTTTCCCTCTCATGCTTTTTTGGCCTCATTTAAACAGTGCAGGCATCCAATCTAGCCCAGGACGGTTCCTGCAGAAGTGGAATCTTGATTCTGTTCTGATCTCCCACTCTCCTCCTGCTTCCCAGTGCTCAGCTGATATCAGTCTATGCTCATAAAGCCCTGCAATTTTACTCACATCTGTTCCAATTAAATTCACCAGATAGCCAAAATTATTTTAACCTTTGAAAATTATCGTCCCCCAACAACCTAAAAAAGAAGTATCTGGAAACCTTTGGAAGTTTAGTGATGCCCTTATTTGATTTACTGTGTGAGAGGAAGAGGAACAGGACTGCAAAAATATGGGAGACTGGAAAAAAATATGTGGTTCAAACTTGAGAACTACAAAACCCTGCAAATATCACTGTGTCTAAGCAGTATAGAGATATGAGATTTATCTAATTTTGCATCCATTCGAATTCCTACCTTTTTTTCTCCGAACTACATAGGATGTCATTGCCTGCTGCACTCTCATCTATTTGAAGAAACTAAGCAGCTTCTTCACAGTAAAAAATCATCAAATTTGTGAATCCCGGCCTCTGTAAGAACTAACAAGTTTATGGGACTGGTTCCTCTGCTATGAATGAGAGACTAGCTCAGAAGTGCTTGCTATACTTGACCTGGAAATTAGAGACTCCTGACAGCAAACAGAGCTGCAAAGGAGATTTCTGCAGAAAGACATCTTCTGCCCCTTTTTGAGAACTGGAGAGCAAACACTAAGCTGTACAATCCTGTGCATGCTCACACAGACGTCTGTGCTGTAAATACAGAGTGAGTTTCAAGTAAAAAGTCCTATACTAAGTGAAGTCTTCTTTCCTTACCTCTGCACTTACCTCCTGATTTATTATAATTATCCTTTAACTGTTATCAGTGAGGAAAGCTTTAGCAACAATGCAGGCCCTTAGTGGTTTTATCAGTTTTCTCTAAATCCCCTTGTTTTACAAATTTACCCTGCAGTTCGTACCCCTGAGAGTGCTGAGGCACTTCAGCCCACTGCAAAATAAAGCAGCTCAATTTGTATTTAAAACAGGAACATTTTCTTTCTTCCTTTCTCTCTTTCTTTCTTCCTTTCTCTCTTTCTTTCTTCCTTTCTCTCTTCCTATTTTTCTTTCTGAAAGGACTTAAAGATCCATTTAAGTATATCTGTAGGAGTCAGGGTATTCTGTGGATCCTAAATATCTAAATGTCCAGAGAGGTTGAGGATGCCCCCAGTCTGGATGTGTTTAAGGCCAAGCTGAACAACGCACTAAGCAACCTGGTGTAGTGGGAGGTGTCCCTGTTCATGGCAGGGGGATTGGAACTCGATGATTTTTAAGATGCCTTTCAACCCAAACCATTCTATGATTCCCACTAATGTGATCTCTGTGATATTTTTCTCTCCTCTATCCTAATATTAAAGATGTTGAAGTTTTAAACATTTTCCCAGTTGATCTGGGAATTGTCAGTTTGACCTCCTGGCTGCTTCCTTCTTACTCCCTTACCTTTTAGTTTCTCCCTTGAAATGAGAAGCTTTTGCACATACCAGTGCAAGAAATAAGGACAGGAAAAGGACTTAAATTTTGAAAAAAGCTGTAGTACATTTCCTGCAGTGGAGCTACTATTCAAACACAGCTAGGTTTGCAAAGCTGTGTGGCAGGACGCCAGCTGCACTCTCTAGCTTCACACATGAGAAGGAAAATGCTTTACTCGAAGATTCTCAGTTAACTACACAGCTTGAAGGACTCTCTTCTCCAACCAATTCAAGTACAGCTGAACCTTCTAATCTGCACTGTAACTGCTTGTGGTATTTGCAGTCATCAGGAATAAAATATTTCTGTGGTTTCTTTCCTAATTCAACATTAGGGGGTTTTTGGCACTATGCAGAACAAATAAGCTGATGATATATGTTCTCTGAATATCAGCAACAGAGCTTTGGGAAAAAAAATAGTGTGCAGCAATAAGGTTGATGAGAACAGTGGCTCTGCTGTATTAATAGTAGAACTGTTCTGAAGTGTGGTAGAGACTCAGTTAAAACAAAGCATGATATGGTATGAGCTAAATGAAACTAATGTATCTCAAAATTTAAACCAGGTCATATTTTTATACAAAAAGTCATTAACTTCTGCTGCCTTCACTTTCAAATCCTGAGTTTGAAACCCCAACAGGTTGAATTTTGAGGCATGAAACAGTTGCACATAGCACCATCACTTTAATATGTCAGAGGTTGGGAACTTAAGTCAATTGGTATTTTGGAGAAATTAATCAATAAAGCTCTAACAACCTTTATACCCAGCAAAAATCATTCTAGCAGAGACATCAACTTGTATCTTTCTCCCCATGAAGAGTCAGAGGTAACAGGGTAACATGAAGAGACAGATCCCCTGCAACTGAAAGAAAGAGGGGTAGGTTTTATTACACTGGGATAGGCCTAAGAGGAACCCCCATCAAATTCACCAGATAAACTTCACCCAGGGATTAATACTGAAAGAGGAGATCTGGCAGATGGTGGTGCTTGTGGAGGAACATAGTCCTATTTACACTTTCTCCCACTGAAAGGAAGCATTCAACAATAAAAAAGAAGGCTTCTGGCAATGAATTTGGAAACTCAGAATAATCTATTTAATACAGGAGATGCAGAAGAATTATTTCCAACTTGGGATTTGACATTTACACCAGCAAGAATAATATCTCTAGTATTACTAGAGAGTTTGAAGATAGGAGAGCTGTTAATATTTCCATTTCAGTACATAAACTTGTCATCAACTGAGGGTAAAGAAATCTGTTCCTCTATGGCATCACATCACACTTAATTAAACAAATTAGGGGAAGGATACACAGGGAAAGAAAAAGGGGGGATGGGACAAGGAATGAATTATTCTTTTTTCCCTTGAGTCCATCCATCACTGGTTACAGTTAGCAACAAAAAATCAAATTAGTTGCACCAGTGGTCTGTTCAAACCTGTCAATTTCTGTATTTCTAGTTTAAATTAGAGTAGAATCAATGCAAATTTTACAAAGGTAAGTTAGAGGCAAAGCTTACAAGGCACAGTGCTCAAACTGCCTGCCAAGGCAATGTTTAGCCTTACAGGAGTCATTAAGGTTAATGCAGTCTATACTGATGTGATGGTAAGATGCTCTATTTTCATTACACCAGAAAGAAGCTCTGACTCACTGTGGTTAGGGCTAATTGACAGTTTCCAAACGCGTGGTAGTAATTGTTTACAGTTGTAGAAAGGGAGTATATTGTTTTCACTGCTGATAAAATCCACTTAATCTCTCTCACTTAATTCTCTTTGATAGGTGGAAAGAAGAAATCATTGAATTCTTGTATCTTTTTACATTTACTTTTCAGCTAAGAAACTGTTTTGCTTTTAGGCAAGGAATTCAGATTAGGGAAAGAGCTTGAATGTGACTGCCTCTTTCTTCTGAGAGCAACCAGGCAGCCCAGCCTGGGGCTGACTTAGACTGGAGAAATCAAAAGCATGTTGACTGGCTCCAGAAAGTCAGTAGATGCATTTGGAGAGACTCAAGTTTTCTTACTAACAAAATCAATGCACTTGCTTACCCAGCCTACTGCACATCTGAATCATCTCTTCTACCTCCTCAACCTGTTCTTCAGATCCTCGCTTGTAGCAGCCTCTATTTTGTGTGTTCTCATCGGAAAAAGTTGAGTAGTCCATTGCCATTGCTGAGCATTACAAGGCCCTGCACATACAGAGGAGGCAGCATTTCAGGACAGCATTTTTCATGATAAAATGATGCAGGACTTGGAAAACGTAGCAGGAGAAATGCTATCAAAGGACATTTCGAAAATTTTCAGACAAGAACATGTATCCTAAGGGACCAACAGAACTGGTTATTTAAATGCCCTATTCCATGGAGGTTTTCCTATCTGATGTGGAGATCCTGCTGACAGCACTTGATGCCCTATAAGGGTGGTCTGTTGCAGGGACTTCAATAGATATCACAGCACATGTTGAATGTAGTTCATTTTCTGCGAGGAAAGCACAGAAGCTTGTCTCTGCCTCCAGAACAAATGATCAGGTGATTACAAAAATAAAATAAAATTATTATCTAATTATACATTAACAGCCAACAACACTCAGGTGACAGAGAAATAAGATTGTGACAGTTTGGCAAGGCTATGGTAGACATGTGAACATCATTAATACATAATAATAGAGAAAATAAAGAAAAAAATAGGATTTACCATTTGTAGAGTCAAATGTATTTATTTATCTAGTAGAAAAATCAAATAACTGTGAAATGCAATGAATTCTGCATGAACTAAAGGAAAAGCAAACATGTTATAGGGTCCCTGAGTAAACCTGATTGTCTCATAGTTTGTAACAGTGAACAAATGATATTTTGTGTGATGGTAGACACAAATTCTGACACACATTTTGATACTGAGCAATGCTTTGAGCTTTAGGATGGATAAGCCTGTCATCAGTTGTGACTCCTAATTTGCTCAGCACATTTTGCAAGCTTCAAAATGAACTCAGGAAACATCAGTTATTGAGGAAGGTACCATGTGATGCTGCATCTGCTGAATCAGGTATTTCATGCTGTAATAAATTTTACATAGCCAGGTGTTCCAAAACTGAAAAAAAGGGATAAAATCAAGGGCATGTGGTGGAGTCTACCCAATATGACTAGGATACAATATTAAGAATGCAACAAACAGATATTGGAAGTTAAAAGATGAACAAACACAGTCCTGGGGCTCAGCCACTATATCCAGTGAGAGATGATGAAGACGACTATTAGTTTGGGGAAGGCCCTAGATAATATTGGATTAATTCCAAGAAAAATTCATCTCAGAGGGTGTTTCAGTAGCACTTGTGACAGCAGTGAAGCAGTTAAATGAACCAGTGATGAAGGACAAAGTTAATTCTGCTTCTAAGTCTACAAGTTAAGGTGTCTGTTTGCACTAGGGGTCTCTGAAGCATCTATACACACATCCTCCAGCTACTGCTTTATAAATCCTGCAATTTTCTCTCCATGTGAGGCTGCAAAGCTCTGTAATGCACCACCTCACCTGATGTGTGCAAGTTCAGCAACTTCTCCTCTCTGAGAGCTAGTGGTGAGATTTCTCAGGAAAGTCATCTCTCTCTAAGCACAGATTTGCTTCTTCCTAACACAGGCATTTCCAGAGAATCTGTTTTAAAGCAGTGATGGAGATAGTAGGGGGTCCAAATAATATTAGGGTCCCTCTTTCCACAAATCAACATCTTGTGGCCACATTCCCAAAAGTGCATCATCTCAGACTGTATCTGTCCCTCAGTAAGGCTGCTCTTTAACATGGGGTTCTTTCTTTGATTTTTTTTAGGACTCCTGAATCAATCAATCTTTCAGGAACTTTAAAAAGTGTAAACCCACGACTGACAATAACTTCCTTCCTCTGACTATGGTTCTTATATAGTCTCTTATTTTGCTCACTTAGCAAAGAACATGGTGACTAATGCATCATTAATAGTCTTCCACATCACATCCCTCTACCTAATCACTTAGGAATCACAAAAGCTTAAGCCAGCAGCCACTGAAAAGGATGAAAACCACAGTTCTCTATCAGCTGAGAGACCGAGTACCTAGGGGTACTGTCCATCACTGCCTGCAGTTACAGAATTTGTTCTGGTTAAGATGGAAGTTTCCATGACCAAGCTGTCACCTTCCTGATCACACACATGAGGCTTGTGTTGAGGGCGCTGCTGATGCCTTTGCGTAACAGCATTTGCCTTTATATACCCATCTGGTTGCAGCTCACACAACTGAATGGGTATCCCTGGCTGTCCTACCCTAGATATGCATTTTCTGTTTTTTTATTCTACTATTAGCAAACTGAAAGAAACAGAAAAAATTCTTCTCTCAGCATTTCACCTTTACTCACCTGAAGGAAAAGAGGGATTTCCATGTGACAGAGGACAGTGAAGCTGACAAGGTGCAATGGCCTGTCTGTCCATCTTCTTTCAATCCATACAGCACCTTCCAGCATTCTTTCCTTTGACATCTTCAGCTGGGGAGTCTGGAGCATACACAGTTAGTTTCTAACAGAAGGGGCTGACAGATCTGTTACAGGATTGTTAGGTACTACTGAAAACAAAATAATTCACATCAATGCTTAATGAAGAAGATAGTAAACAGCTATACCTGAAGTTTTGTTTAACAACCCTACATCACAGCCTGGACTGAAAATTATGTCAGACTTTCAGTTTAACTGAAACATTGTAAGTATTTTGCAAGTTTGTGCAACAGATCCTCCTGGGATTACTTGCATTGTTATGCGGTCCTGAGCAGGCAATATTGAAAGATATTCAATAATGTCAGATTGGTTTTTTCTATAAAGCTTTACTGTTGTGTAAAGGAAGCATTTGCTTTCCCATCTCTTACACTTTTTCCCTCCTGCTCCAGTTTGGTTAATTGAATGTTACCAGTTCTATTTATGGCTGTGTTTAGAATGTCAACAGATTATCTGATATCTGTCAGCAAAACTCTTGACTGTTCTCACAAATTACTATTTCTGTGGCACACTACCAGTGACATCTTCAACTTCTCTGCCTTGCTAAGCTTCCAGGTAAAAGCCACGCATTTAAGGAAGCTTTGGGGAACTTTCATGTCCCACATTAAAATACAGCCATCTGGTGGTAATTAGACCTGCTCATAATAACTGGAGCCGGGTGAACTGGGAAAGTGTAAACAGAGGCTTGTAAACACCTCCTCTATTTGTCACATGTAGATACATCAACTCCACAGAGACACATGAGTGGCTGAACTCTCCTGTCAAGAATTAGCTGTTTCACTCAGTTCAGTGCCTGGCAGACCTGCAGGTTCTGATCTCAGGTGCCCAAGACCCCCAGCCTCCTAACTATAATAAGGTGATACTACAATAATAACAATTAAAAAAACCCAACCAAACAAAGAAACACCAAAAACCTGTAAGGACGCTCTGTGACACTCAGGAGTCACTGCTGCAGCTTCACACTCCCCAGCATGATGGATCCTCAAGGGACCGGTCCCACCAGATCTAATACAGCTATTTGCAAATACCAGAGCTCTCCAACTACCTACACACAGAGGGAACTGGGGGTATGGGACTTTCTGTACAGCTGTGGGCATGGGGCAGCTGAGCATGACAAATTGCAGCAGTAATGTAGGACACCAGCTGGCCGCAGTGTGATTGTCCTAGACCTTCTGGGAGGCTGGAAGAGGTGATGATGGGTAAAGAGGTTGTGTATGGCTGCACTGCTTTCAGGGTCTAAGATGCTCTGCTGTTCATCAAAATCTTAGATGAACAGGACAAAGCATGAGATCTCTGGATTTTGAGGGCATGACTTGAGTCAGAGTGAAACAATGCAAAATAGAAAAACAGAATTCAGGCTCTTCAAGTGTGTCCTCCCACCACAGAGAGGGAAGTTCCCAGCAGGGTCAACCTGAAGACCCCCATTTCAGATGGAGAGATGAATATGCAGGACCAGAGTGTATTTTACTGAGGTCTGAAGCACAGAGCTTAATTAAATTTTGATTTAAGTTTAAAACCCAGAGCCCTGCCCATACCCTGTGCCTTTAAGTCACCATATTGGAGTGACTCTTTTAGTGGTTAAACAAACCTGCTGTCAAAGCTGCAGATTTGCATACCGTTTTCCCAGCCACTAAGTGGTTTACTGGAGCAGTCCAGTGCTGAGATACAAACACGACAGAAACAGTCCAGGTTTTGCAGGATTCGCCATATTCTCCCTCAATGGCATCTATCTTGGAGGCCTGAGATTTGTCAGTCTCATGTTGCTCAACACCTATATGAGATCTGCAGCAGCTGCCATAGCTGAGCATTTTAGCAGCTCATCCTCCTCCTAGATGCACAAACTTTCCAAGCTTGAGCAGTTTTAAAAATTCATCTCTGGTCTGGCTAAACACAATATGTCTCGTTTTCATTTTGACACCACAAGATGCCTGACCCTGATACACTATGAGATGAAACTACATTTGGAGTTTCACTCTGATATTTTGCAGGTAGAGACCCAAGTGTATTTTTGCACAGGGGAAACTAAATAAATTACAGTCTTAAGGATGAGTCTGCTGGGTCTTTCAGGGCTCCAATGTGCCTTCATGTTTAATGATTTCACTGATATTATTCAAAGGAACTTGTGCTGTAAACTCCAGCTAATACAATGCAAATGCAGAGTATACACATGGACCATCTCCTACCTTTATAAGGAAAATATACACTGCAGGAACTTTTATAACCTTGGGAAGAAGCCCATGTGGGAAATGCTGTAGTGAAGAGCACTCACCATTGAAGAGACCTCATTGGCAACAGAAACTAGCAATTTAAGCTGGGCACTCATGAGAAAGAGCACAGCTCCTTCTTTTGTGAACCTCTTTAATAAATCCTTTTTTATTCAGTCCTTTAGGAAGTGAGCACCTCTAAGAGAGTTTGCTTACATTGCTTTGTCAGCAAGACTCTCGGGTTATGGAAATTTCAGCTTTCAATCAATAAAGTAAGAATAAGACTTGCTTATCTTTGAAAAAGAAGAAACTTGGAAGCAAACCGTGTTATATTCAATTAAATAAAGGAATCTGTGTTGAATCTCATGTAATACAACAGAATTAAGAACAAATGGTCAGAGAAATCTAAAAGGTGAAGATTTTTGTAATTTCTTAGGCTATTTCTAATGTCCTAATAGTTTTGTTGGCAAGGTCTTTAACAGGCTGAGAAAAAATATTAATAAAATTCAACATTGACAAATAAGACACCAATGTAATACAATTTGGTTGATGGGAGTTTGCAAGGGTATACCATGCATCTTATGCATAGTCTGCATTCCTCTACATGCATGTGAGGAGAGGCTTTCAGGATTTCTCACAGCACAGCTCATCTGTGCAACCACAAAATATAGTGAGCAATGATACAAACTCACATAACTTCTGAAGACAAAATTGCATACATTGAAAAGCCAATCAGATAATCAATGTGAAAATTACTCCTGTAAGACTTCCAATCAATGACATTCACTCTTTTCTTCTAGACACATTGCTCTTTATTTAAAACCTCAGCCTGGAAAGCAGCAATCACACACATGGAAGGGTCATGGTCCTGGATAGTAGGGCTTACATCATCTTTTTTGGCTTCACCAATGAGCTCCATTTCCTGCAGGTTCTACTGTTATTATTTTTAAAATAAGAAAATAATGAAGAGAAAACATATACATGCAAATACTTGCATTCATATATACATTTGCATGGTTGTACAGTAGAAGTTGTTTCCTGCATTAATTAAAATCCTCTTTGTAGACAGACATTGAATATTATCACAGAAATGTTACAAAGGAAGGCTTATAAACAGAGTCAATTTCAGTATTCCATACCTAAAAGATGCTATTTTTTTCAGAGGATGGTGATAGAGAAATACCAGCTCATTCAAATAAAACATTTAAACCTTTCTTCAGCAGAAAACTCACACTAAAAGCATTCAACCTAACTATTGTTAAAACCTGGCACTTTCATTTTCACAGTTCCTATCTAACACATAATGCTTGCAATTAATGTCCATCATAAATACCACACAGGTCTGCAGGTAGCTGATACTCTACGTTTTTTCTCTCCTCTGTAGCCCACTCTGCTTTAAACATGATTTTTGTTATTGCTCTGTGAGTGTTTTCACCAAAGCACTGGCATGTACTTGTTCTCCAAGCTCGGAGCGGCCACACTGATCATATTAAAATCCTGACAAATTATCAAATGTTCAGATTCATTTGGTGTCTACATTTTCACTGCCCAACAAAAGAGCCAAAATGAATGAATCCATTTTTAAAACAAATAAGACTTGACAGTAGAGACACAGATTTGTGCGAACGGCAAAAGGTGCCTAATTAAGAGCTCTAGGGATTATGAGGCTTTCATTTCTCTAATGAAAAGGAGCTTTGTGAGCTTCCAAGTGTTACCCAGCTCCAGCAGAATAGATCTCTTCTCCAGGGAGAAAAAGACAATTAATTTTTCATGCTTCCATTTAGTTACAGTTAACCATTTTGCCTTCTTTGTGAAACCTGGATCAAAACTTTCAAGTGACCACCAGTTTCTAAACACCGAAACAGATACTTGGAAGGGGCAGTTGAAATTCCCAGGCTCAAGGAGTGACCAGCAATAAAACTGAACTTGCTCACCATGTCCTATAGCAGGCCACCCAAACCACCTGGTATTTTCTCTCCAAAAATGAAAAAGATGACAGTTCTTTACAGTGCATGTTCCAGTAATGATGGAAACACTGTACATAGATAAAATTAGATATAAAAAAACTTGATTACCCAAGCACACTGATCTCCCTATTTTCTTCTGTAATAAAAATGTAGAGAACATAACATAGAAGGTTAATAGGCAGGATTGCATCATCTCTTGCACTGTTATGAGGAAATCACCTTGGAGGTGGCTCTAACCAACAACAAAACTTGCTCTGAACACTGCTGCTCATTTGATGTCCTCCCAGGGGAAAAGGCAGGGTCTTTCCACATTTGATTACTCCTTGTATGATTATGCTGTGCTTGCTTGATCCTCACCCAGAGTGCATTAAAAGCATCTGCTTCAGAAGTCTGTCTTTCTAGAGGGTCCTAAAACTGATGAAAGAGCCAATAAAGCAGCAGATTTGAGTTTTTGGTTGGTTGGGTTTTTAAAATAAAAGTCCTTACATAAAATGAGGAGGACTCATGACTGTCTGGGCCCACAGACGCAGGAGTGTGCAGCAGCAATGCCTGTATTTGCGTGGGGCTCAGCACAGGCACCAGGAAGAAACAAAGGGTTTCCATTTGCAAAGACTTCTGGAAGTTGTAATATCAGCATCCAAACTCATCCCATGGCTTGCAGAAAGAATTCAGTTGTGCTACTCCATGAGCAGCCATGGGCTGGGGACAATCTTATTTACAGACTGCCTCTTACCCTAAGAGAAGTGAGGTCCTTAAGTTATTCACAGTCTTTTGACTGAGATTGTTCTTTAACCTTCCATCCTTTCTTGTCATACTCTGTCTTCTCAATGCTTTTCTTTAAAGTTAAATTAGTCCAAAATAGTAAGACCCATTTGTTTTACAAATGTTGCTTAGCACATATCCAGTGAGGTCTGTCTGGCCCTGTTTTCCCAGGAAAAGCACTGCATGAACATGCAGCAAAGCCTTCAGAGTAGCTGCATCCATGCTAAATCGTATGTGGCTGAAGAAGCCAGGACCTGAGGAATGCTTCTGTTCCTCAGGAGACACATGATTTAGTGACAATTTGGTAAAAGTTACAGATCTTTAGTAATGTCTGGGTTTGACCTGCCTAGAGGAAAGCACCTTGTATTTGTGTGGAATAAATTCTTCTGAAAGCATCCCAACATGCATGTGACCCACCTCAGGCGGGAGGTGAACAAGGCCAGAGCCTGATGCAGAGCATTTATCTGTTACGGATGTATTTTCATGGACACATTAGTCCATACAGGTGAGTAAAACTGGGCATTCATAGCCTACTGGGAAGGTGGCTCACAGCACCTCCTCCATCTCTACAGGCACAAGGGAATCAGGACCCACAAGCACAGACAGCATGTTAGTGCTTTAAGTCTGCCCTTATTCATGATGTGAGAGAGAAACATTTCAGTTGGCCCATATGTTGAGAAGCAAAGAATAAAAGCAAGTGGGAGAAAAAAAGCATTCCTCCCATCCTCAAGCAGCACAGCTGCTGAGGCTGCAAACTGAAATACAGAGCTTAACCAGAGGGCACAGATGCAATCTCTGTGAGAGCCTGTGCACATTGGTGGATGCTCTGCATCCAAATAGGACAAAATGGCAGCTTCTCAGACAAAGATGCTTTCATCTCAGAGCTCAGTACATAGAAAACAGCACAGACCTCTGTTTCTCATCTACTTATAAACTATTAGAGGTAATGAACTTAAACAAAGCATCCCACTTTTCCTGGCAAACAAAAAGGAAAAATAATTTTAACTAAAGTGGCTGAAGTGAAACATGAGGAGCTGCTGCCAGCAATCCAATTTAGGACTTTGCCTTTTTTTTTTTCAGTTCATAACCTTTTGAATGTACCCACTCAGTTAGGCTAACTTTCCGGTGAGCAGGACAGTTTATTTCACTGTCAGTCTTTAAAGCTCAGTGGAGAAAGTTTATCTTTCTTCTCATTTTCTCTATGATAAAAATATACAGATGGGTGGAAATTCTATAAAATGAGAAAGACAAATTTGCAGTTTAAACACACAAAATCCTGTTGGTTCTGAAAAATAAAAACAAAAGAACATGCCTATGATTCCATTCCTTATATGTAAGTTTGTCCCTAAATGGAGGAATAATGACAAATTAACTATGTGTCCCCAAAAAATCATAAATATTAAGATTTGCTCTTTTGTCAGCTCAAATTACACCTTCTGTTTCTATCTGAGTGAATGTAGCATAGAAGTGTGCTTATAAATACAGGCTGGTAAATATGTACCCAGTTAGAATATAATTGGAAATAAATACACCAACCTGACTCTACAACCTGGGAACATGCTTCCTACATATACTATCATGTCTGAAATTCAGTCTGCAAAGTGAAAATTAGAGCCAGGATTTTAATCTATATAGATAAATATCTGAACTTTTAACTAGGGAATTGGAATTTTCTTAAAAGTCTCCAAAGTTAAAAAAAGTTGCCCATCACATTAAATAGTATCATTATACAAAATCTCTTTGTGCTGTGCTTAGAACTCCAAAATCAAACTGCATTTGAAATACATCTTGAAAAATTTCAAAGTGGATTGAATGTTAATAAATGAAAACTTCAAAACTGGTTTGATCGTGCTGAGAAGTATTATATACTGCAGTGCAAGTGAAGCAATGGTCTCTTGGGAAAAACAGAGACCAGCCTCAACTCCCCTCACTTTCAGGTTTTGTTATAACTCTGAATTTCCATGTGTGCTCTCTGGAAGGTTTAATGAGAGCTGCCAGTTTTTCAAAACTAACATTGGTTGGGTTTTGGTTCCACACAGAACAAAGACTTTTGCATGCTTTGGCAAACAAGTGAGTCACAGTTCAGTAATGATGACTGAATTTGTGATTTTTCAGGTTGATTTAAAATGAAATCCCTGAATTTTCTTTTGATTTTCAAAGGGCATTTTTTCAGGACTGAGTACAAAGGTTGCAAACCAGCACCATTTTTTAAACCACACAAACCAGTTGAACATTTTCTGCTATAATTCTTGTGCATCCTACAATCACAGTGACTTCCTCTAATGAAGTTTATAGAGTACTCTTCTGATTTCCTTGCTACAAATAACATGATAAACATATCATCAAAGGGAGGAAGAACAGTGAGCTGAATTGAAGTAGGATAGTTAATATGAAATAAGACAGCGACATGTGGAATCTGGCATCAAAGTAATTTGAATCCATTAAGGTATTTTAATAAACGTGGGCTGTTTCTCTCACAAGGGAGGAATGATACACAACGTCATTGCTCAGTTAAACACTTGGGGAGAAGAAAAAAACTTCATGTAGGTTCACAAAACCAACCAACAGGATTAATTAATTCCAGTTTTAGGGTCAGGATGGCCCAGCATACCTGAGCACAGTGAGGGGCAATCAGCCAGGTCCTAAGAGTCCAGGTCATCAGGAGAATTCATGACAGCAAAGAAAGGTCCAAAGTGGTGTTTCTGAAATAAATAAAATCTTTTAATCTTCTAAATCTGGAAAGAATTATTTTTTTAAAAGGTCATATATAGATAGGGAGTAGGAGGTACTCCCAGGAAAAAACAGAAGGCTTAAAAGAAAAATAAAAATAAGTGTAAAAAGCAGTATCATAGAGCTCAGTGGGAGTCTTGGGCTAAAATTAACAGAGAAAAGGCATAGAACTTTGTCTTACCTTAAGCAGGATGCTTTTTCGCTGCTTCTTCCCCTAGATAGAATAGAATAATTCCCAGCACTCAAAAGCCTGAAGAGTAATAGTTGCTATTAATTGCTTCCGATTGAAATTAAGGACTAGAAACTTACCTCCAAGGGCAGTGTTTTGTTTGATTTTATACCACATCCATTTGAACAAGCAGCTTTCCAAACAACATGCCATGAAGTCATGGGCATTGAGTAATGCTCAGCAATAAAATTAATGCTTTTTAAACTTTTGTTAGACTTTTGTTTTCTTCCTGGATTGCTGATAGATCCAGGGTATTGCTCATGTGTCTGCAAGAGCCACTGGACTGTTTCAGCTCTACAGCTCCTCTGATTGCTGAGACTGCCTATTGCTCCTTATTCCTGATGGGCAACACTTTCCCTTTGTTTACTTCCAGAATGAAAAAAAAAATGGTGTAATATCCCAAGTTTGGGAGTAGATTGTTGAGAAAATTATTCATGAGCTATGCATTATGCATGGGGTGTTGTGATGGTAAAAGTGTAGCTTGGACTATCAGATTTGCCTTGTGCAGGCACTTACCCTATACATAGACTTATACACAAATGAGTCTATTTTCTTGTGTGAATAAAACACAGGCTTTCTGCAGTCTGCAGCAAGGAGATGTGCTGTAACACCCACTGCCCCACAATCTCTTTTGGGCTCTTTCCTTCTTAGGGTTGACCCAGCTCAGATCACCACTGTCCCATTCTGCTGCAGCAGTTCAGACATTTGCAGTTTGGCTCCAAGCCTCAACTCTGCCATCAGTTTGGTTGTATCAGTGTATAGCACACACCTTCCAAACAGTTTCAATCAGAAGAAGCAATGGAGTTTCCTGCAGGTAATTCTGAGCAATTACTTATCTTTCCATTCCTTCCTTTACGCTGAGTGCAGACTCTGGCATTTGTAGCAAATTCCACAGCCCCATGTCACACTTGGGCATCGGGGAGGTCTGATCATCAAGAAGCACCAGCCATTTGGATTGTGACACTAGTTTGTCTTTCATCTGTATGTTACACTGAGATTTATCTCAGGATTCAGATGGAGGAACTTTTTTTAAAATGGACAGTGAAAGTGCTTTTCCTTTTGTTGTTCTTTTCAAGTATCTTTTACTAGGCATGGTTACATAGAGTGGTGCAGGTAGCAAAGGGCAGCAGTTGGAATTTCCCCTTCAATGCATAAAAGCAGTGATTGAGGAAGCAGCTAATCACGATAGCAAACGGAACATATTGTCAGAGGAAACAAATCTTTCAAAAGTTTCTAAAGCACTATTTCATGAGGCGTAGTCCTCATTTACTCCTTGCACTTCTGCCCTGCTAGGTCAGAACATAAAGCTTCCTTCTGCTCTCACAAAAATATTTGAGTTTTTACTAAAAGCCAAACTCCCAAGTCAAAGGTTTTTTTCTTTTCTCAGGAACTGTCATTTCTCATGAAAAGCAGAAAGCACCCACCAAAGTTAGCATTTCAGTAAGAATTTCCTTTCCCTGTAAAGAGCAGGCTCAAGCCAAATTTACACAACGTTCTTCCCTCGGCAGTGATCTGATATGCTGTCAACCTGCGTTACTTGGGCTGTTTTTCTATCAACAGGAAAAGATGAGAAAACACTCTTTGTGGACACAGCCATCTTTTTCTGGGTAGAATTTCCACAGTACAACCTCCTTTTGAGAGTTTATCTGTCTAAAGGATGTGCAGGACAGCCCTGTATCAGCAGACCCTAATCTGTACAGTACAGTCCAATTTCACAAATCTCAGAAAGCAATCAATTTTATGGTAAAGTATAGGAGTGTAAAAATCTGAGAGCATGACATTTCATGCCTGTTCATGCTCCATTACTTGAAGAGTGGAATAGTAAAAGTAAAAACTTTCCTTGCTGAACACCAGTCCTACAAATCAGTTGCAATATCTACACAAGTCCAGAGGCACGAATCTCCAAATGCATCTTAAGAACATTGCATTTTTCTCCTTTCATGCTAACACTGTCTTCCAGTGAAAGAACTTTTTAGGTCTTGTCTCTAGCCTTGTAGCAAGAACAATGGATAAAGAGATCAGAAAGCACTCTAGATGTAACCCCAGTTACACAGTCTTGGCAGTGCAAAGAGGATCTTATTTGGTACCTTGATGTAGTGATGAATATTTGAATGCTGACAATGACTAGCAAGCTTCATTAGAAACTAACTAGCCTTTCTTTCAGAATAGAAAGAAGGACAGTGTGTCTGGATCAACCCAAGGCATGTAATGACCGAGTGAGACTCTGGGACTATTTCACCTCTGTCAGTGTAAACACAACTTTATTCAGTTGTGCGGATGGCTTTAGGACAGAGGCATGCAGCTCCACTTTGGCTCTACTGCAACATCTTTAGCACCAACAGTGTTTTGTTTGTACATTGGGAGTATGTTTCTGTATCGAATGGTGCTTGGCTACAAAGTTGATGACTTCAAACTGTGGGCATTGCACAGGGCTGTCGGATGGGGAGGGTGGTTCCAACAGAGCAATGCTGTTTGAGGCTGGTGGCCTGGAAGAGCCAGGGACTTCTGAGGATAAACACATTCACAAACTAGAATTCTCAATCCTTAGTGGCAACACATAGTAAAAATTATTCACCACCCATTAACAGTGTGCATTTACTTGTACACACTTGCACACATCTCTTGGAGGAAATGCTTTTGGGCTTCACAGCACAAGTGTATATGTTGGGAATTTAGGTAAAGCATTAGTCATAGGAGACTGTTGGCCCATTAACACTCTGATACCAGTGACACTGATACTGTCTTATTATAGAGGCAGGAAACTGTTTAGAAAACTGCCTTTCATTCAGCTCTAGGTTTGATCAGCTCCTGCTGCAGCAGAATATGGTCCCAGTCCCAGACTTTTGTGTGGTCTGGGGACACAAATAAAAGCAGGGCAGAGCCATTACCAGTGCTCACCAGAATTCACATTTCTATTGTGGGAAGAATTATGGACTGCTTCTTCCATGGAAGTCAATCTAAGTATGCAATTTTGAATAACTTGATATTGTATTTAAATAAACTAGCATTCTCCTTGACAGCAATTCCCTTTTCTGCAATGTAATGTAAATAACACTTTATACATTTCATTTCTTATGGTCTCCCTGATTGTATCTTACACTTTCCTATAGCAACAAAAATTATTCATAAATAATAACACATTTTCCAAGAAAAAGGAGGACATTTAGATTATTTCCCCTACACCTTTTCAAATACCTTTATATTTGTGACAATTACCCATTCAACTGTACTCCTGCTGCCACAATGATTTTATTATCCTATTTCCTTGCACTTTTAAGGCTCAAAGGGAAAGAAATTCAGTGCAATATAGTGAACATCTACAAACTTAGTTCTGCCAGTAAGGACAAGAGGCCTGCGAAGGGAAATCCTGGCACCTTCCCAGGGAACATTGCAGGTACACAACAGCAGAGGGTATTCTCCTGGTACTTCCCATACAGAAAATATGTCCTGTCCATGGGCTAATATTGTAAACAATTATGAAATTTCAGCCCCTCTGAGCAGATTATCCCTGGAAGAACTCTCCATCTCCAGTGTTCATTTATCAGCAGAGACTAAAAATGGTCCCAGAGAGAGGATGTCACACAGTGGCCCCAAGGAAATTAGGGGCCACTTCAGAACATTAACTTCTGAATGTAGGAATATCTCACAGTTGTGCTATAATTTTTTTGCTAGAAAGCATAAGTAAACACAGAACTGGAATGCACTATGCTTTCTGTCCCCATCCCAGTAATCTTTAGCTTCTTTAAAATGCTCTAACATCAGCAGGCATTTTTCATTTTTAAGTGATCACGTATTTTCTTACTAATGTACGTAATGTTTTAACAAAGTTTGTATTAGACCATGACAAAAAATAAACTGTGCTGGAAGCTCCTCTGATCACTGCACAGAAATGCTTGCATGGATACAAAAAGACAGACTTGAAACCCAAAGCTTAACTGCTGTAGGGTGGATCAGAAAAGCCTGGAAAAGCACATAATATACAGATGTTCAAAAATTATGTGGGAGACATCATGATACACCAAGATCTCTACACAAGATGTGCAAGTGGCATTTACCTGGCAGTGGGACTCTTAGTGACCTTGTAAAACACTCTGCTGAGTCTTTATGAGCCTTGAGGAGCTGAGTCCTGTCTAATGGATGGAGTCCCAACAGAATGTGCCAAGGTGTCAAAAGAGTTGTCTTTCCTCTCCTCCTCTGGCTGCAGCAGGAATCTGGCAGAACAGATCTGAAAAGTGAGAAAAAAGAAAAAGCAATGCCCTTAGTGCAGCTATAGAAACATTTTTAAATCCAGCATTGGAAGGAGAACTTCTTTTGAAGCCCATTGTCTCTTGCAGCACTGCCAGGAGAAAGAAAGGGCTGATCACATTTGGTCTTGCACAAAGTATCCCCCTTCTTTTCCTGTGCTGTCTTTCGAGGAAACTAAACATTTTCTACTGCCAATACCAAAGCTTATGTCTAATCAGTAAGGAGCAAAAGAAAAGGCTTTTCAGCCACATTATAGATAGCCTGCCCTGCTGTCACAGCATAAAGCATGGGCTCTCTGTAGCTGCCAAAGCACAGAGCTGCACAGGGCAGAGCATGGGCTGTTCCAGGGCAGCAGGACAGGACTGGGGAGCACTGCAGAGGGTGGATGGCTTAGCTCAGAGCTGGAGAAGTGTGTGCTGGCTCAACAGGGTGCCTTCATCCCAGCCCAGGCATTTATTCTCTGCCTTGAAGAATTTTCTGCCTAATTAACAAACTAGGTGGGGGGTTTCTTTCTTTTCCAGACTGTGGGGTCATAGACCAAAAAGCTCCCTTCACTTCTTACCCTAACTCAACTTCTGTGATCACTACTATTCTCGGGAAAGCATCAGGCATGATATAATCCTCCTCAGGGCTTTATTTATTCCACAGCAGGTACAGGCTTTACCCTGAGGTAGCTGTTTGCTCTGGCTGAGTGAGGGTAGGTCTATACATCAAGTAAAGGTGCCATGTGTGGCACAAATGCCCAAGCAGCCTGTGTGCTGTGGGCTCTGCATGGAGGCAGGATGCACACAGGGGCTTGCAGGAACTCCAGAGCTTGTGCTGAGGGGGATCAACACAAGAGCTGCATGGGCTGGCAGGCTGGCTCACAGCAATACTGCAAGCAGAGTTTTCTCCTGCACACACATACCCTGTGGCTGGTGAGCATCTTGGTTTGCAAATCCATTGGTTTGCAACCCCAGGTTATGCATGTAAAGAAACTTGAACTGGCTGTAAATGCCCTGCAAACTGCTATTTGCTAGAGTGGTGTGGAGAATGCTATGTGTTGGCTTTTCCCTTCGGGAAAGGCACAATTGTGAGAAGGAATGAAAAGCATTTAGAGCACTGACACAGCTCAGAGTAGAGACAGATGCTGTGGGCAGCATCTTCTTGCAAAATGGGACTGCTTGTATCTAGTGGACCAAAGGGACTACAACCAGAAAGGCAAAATTTCCATTCTGATGGAAAAACTGGGACCAGCTTCAGGTGCAGCAAACTGCCTTGCACATCGGAAAACTGAACACCCCCTGTGGTTCTTCCAAGTGGGGCCCTGCATGGAGAAGCTCTACTAGCTGCCTGCTTCTGCCTGTGCTGCTGCCTGCTCCTTCAGGGACCCTGCTCACCTATAAATATTGAACAAGACAAAAGCATCAACAGGTCATAACCACTTCAGCAGGAGCTGTGCTGGATAAAACTATGGAAGACGTTCTCACTTGGATCAGTTGAAATCAGAGATACCTCCTCTGACAAAGAGGCATAGGAGCCTGTCCAGGTGAATGAGGCTGGAATCAAGCTGCCAGCAATTAGGACTCTTGCTGCTTTTCTCCCCTGCTTCAGCTGTTTGCCTCTGCCTCCCTGCCTGCTCCCTGCTTTTGCCATGTCAACTAAAACATTTCACAGTTTCATGAACCCTTTTTTAAGAGCATTCCTTGAAATGTTCAGATTTCAGATGGTCACAGCCTTTAGATTTCAAGCTCCTCAGGGCAGAGACAATGTCAAGTCAGTGCAAAACATTGTGCATACTAATGAGGCTATAGAAACAGTAACTGTTCTTACAGTTAACAAAGTTTTTTCTAATCCACATTCTTTACGTGTTTTGTAATCCACACTGTCAAGATCAAGGGCAGAAAGAGCAGGGATGTCTTGCTTTTTCCATTATCTTTCTCAGCTAATAAAGTACTTTTTCTAGTGTGCCACAATGCATCCAACTCAGGCAGACATTACACTGTGCTCTGTAATTAAATCTTTCTTATCCTTTGCTATACATCTTAAATCACTAGTTTCAGTCACATTCTGCTGCTCCCTGCAAAGAGTTAATAAGGCTTCATTAAAATGCTGCATTATTGTAACTCTTGGCAGTGCCCATATATACCAGTCACCTCAATACAGAATTTTTGGCACGTTAATTTTATGTGTAAATTGATATTTTATTAAGAAACATGTAGTTGCTTGAGATTTCACTTTAACATGGATGTATCTGGAGGAGAAACCACCTCCTCTTGCAGTGGACTCAGTGCAGACAGCCAGGATGGCAGCATCCAGCACCCAGACACCGTAGCCTCCTGCTCCAAAGGATGGAGAGTAGGAGGTTATCAGTGAGGCTTCACAAAGTACATCGAAAAGTGACATCATGACTTCAAATAGACGTAGTGATGAATACTTCACTGAACACTACAGGATTTAGAGAGAGGCAGCTGAAGACAGTGCTGTTCAGACGCCTTCCTGCCTCCCAAATGGCAAACCCTGAGCAAGATCTCGTGCTGCTTAGGTGACCTGTTCTGGTCCCCTGAGTTCATCCTCCCATTTCAATGTCAGCTTTAATGTCAGAATCTAACACAAACCAAGGGTTCAAAGGTGAAAAGCATTTTACAAAAGAATGAAAATCACAACAGTGTTCAGGAGGCTCAAAATGACTCATTTCCCAAGGGGAAATTATTGGTATTCTCCCTCCAGCAACTCTGCTGGTGTCAGTGTCATCAAAAAGAGGGGTAGGAAGATAGATAAACAAGAAAGTCTTTAAAAGCAAATATGTTCTAACTAGTGGTTATCACTGCACTTAATAATTAGGGTACTAATTAAGAGGGTAAGTAACACACTAGCTATTAGCTTCTGGTAATTAGTGGGTTTTTTTCTCTCGATTGCAACATGCTGAAAAGAAAATAAAAAAACCTAAATCCATTTCACCATTCACTCTGTCCACATCATGAAAATTTATTACACATATTAATACTAATCATGAGCACCACAAAGTGGAATTTTCAGATTTTGCAGCATCTTGGAGCTCCTCTACGTGGATATTTTTTTATGTTCACAGACTGGATCTGGATGATGTCGAATGGGATTACCATTACACATGGGTAAGTCAGCTCCTTAAACCACCCAGCCCAAATGCTGGCATGCCAAGGTAGCCAAGAGGTGCAGGCACACACAGAAGATCCATAACACCAGCACTGAAGGGAGAAAGTAGAGAGGAAGTTGTTCTGAGAGCAGGGCAAACATTTTTCAGGTCACATCCATATAGGTGGAAGATGTGGATTTAAATACCTGAAGCTGAATCAGGCAGGGAGTGAAGCTGAGCTGTCTCATATACCTGTAAGGATGTACTCAAGGATAATTTACCATGATTTACTGTACTATCATCTGTTACACAGGGTTTTCCCACTTTCCTCCTCAAACCACAGCCCTGCAAATGTTCCAAAAAGGGGAGAGCAGTGCCCAAGTCAAACTGTGCTAAGGCAGGAAGAGAGGGGTGATTTCTTCAAGGGACTCAGCACAGACTGACCTGCAGCTGCCTTGTGTTTCTCTATTTATATGTTTATAGTCTGAAGCAGTCAGATAGAAAAAAAAAGTATAGAAGTGATGTGTCTTGGATACCCTTTGAGGCTGCGATGGGATGGCTTAAAAGCACATGGTACCCAATGGGTGCACATCTGCCAGCCTACTGGTTATTATCAGGAAACTTCCTCATCACTCCTTGCTTACCTGCTTCAGTTCAGTGGGGCATGTCCTGTGGGACTAAGCTAAGCCAGAAAAGGTAGGTGAGGTCTGTACCTCATGTGCTGCCCACTGACAGCTTACCAGGGGTGGTGGGAAGCCAGCCTGCAGGAACATGCATGGTGTGGGTGTCAGTCCCCAGAACCTGCAGTTGGTCTTACCTCTACATCCATGGCATCACAGAACTTGCTGTTGGAGAAACAACCAGTGATACAGCTGCTCAGAAGGGACCACAGCTTGGGCAAGCAATCAGCCATATGGCTGCTTTTGACTACTTATGCTGAAAAGAAGATGCCAGAATATTGTGAATTGTGTTAAAAGTAACTAAACAATAAAGAACTTGAAAATACTTCCATTTCTGATTTTATGGAGAAAAAACATCAGATTATTAATGCTTTTACACATTGCTTTTCTTTTGCTGATTTCAGGGAGTTTATTAAAATGATAAAAATACTTGATTCTGAGCTACATTCTGTGTGTTCACTTTTAAAATAAATCTTTGTGTGGGTGTAATTTAGGCTGTGGGTAGATTAATACTTTCAGATTCACCCATGGATATCTATATTAGTTACAAGAAATCAATAATGTAAAATTTACAACCTTGCTAAAGCACTTTCTTCATAAAAGATATGTCAAATTATTATGCTGTTGGACACAATGTAGAGTGTCCAGAGGTGTTTGAACCACAGAAATAAAGTCCTCTTTGATGTAAAAGCTAAGAGCTACTCCAGCTAAGTTATAGAACCATAATGAAAGACAAGGAACAAAATGTTACATCTATTGTCACTATTACATTTATCTCTTACCAGTGTCTTCTCATGTGCTGCTAGAAAGCACCAGAATGGTTCTCAGACCACTCTTGTCTTGAGCAAACCGGACTTTTCTTGACTTTTCAGAAAAAAACACACTTGAAACAATGAAATCAAAAATTATTGTCTGGTAAATCTGCATTCCTATGCTCTCATATATTTCTTTATGAGTACACACATGTGCATGCATATTGGTTACACTGGGGGAAAAAGGTTTTTAAAAAAACTCCATATATCTAAGAGAAAATGTGAAATTATTATGTCAAAAATTTGTATGGCTTAAAATGTATCAGTTACTAAATTTAAAATTGCTGGTAAATGAAAGCTAGGTAGTATTATAAAGAGCCACTCCTCATAAAATTCTAATTATTTCTTTCTTATTTGTTGTAATATGCCCTCGCATAGATTATGGGGGTTTGGACTGATGCCCAGCCTTCTACTTCAAAAATGCATAGTAAGCACTAGAGGTTTGTATAACCACCAACTGGTTATTTCTGCATGGTTAAGACATTTTGTGAAACTGTGAAGAAAGAAAAGGAAATTCAGGCTGTTTCACCTGCTGTTTCTCACCTTTCCTCACCCCAGATCAGTCAATACTTCTCCCCATTGCACACACTGCAAAATAGAGCTCCTTTAAGACCCTTCTTAATGGGCCAGTGATGATCCCTAGAGAAATACAATCTAAGGTAATTAATAGAAGGCATTTCTGTCAAACTACACTCACTGGTCCCCCTATCAGGGTACACTCACTCAGCTTTATGTCTTCCATACAAGCTTGTTGGGTCAATGAAGTGTTGGCCAGTTCCTTCCTTTTCAGGGGAGCAGTTCCCATTGATGTTTTCACTCATGCTCTGGGTGTTTGGGAGCATCCAAGTCACCAAGGTTCCTTTTAAATTGACATAGGATTTTGTGTGAATTTTTTGTGTCTGCATGCACAGGGTAAAAGATATCTGAGTGTGATGTACAGAAAATACATTCTGAGTCCTGAGGAAGGCCATTGCTGGATTCATAGGGCGCAGAGCACTGTTCATCCCCACAGCTCAGTGACTAGTCCAGTGCAATCACAAGGAAGGATATATAGAATCATAAAATGGTTTGGGTTGGAAGAGACCTTCAAGATCATCTAGTTCCAACCCCCCTGACATAGGCAGGGACACCTCCAACTAGACCAGGTTGCTCAATGCCTTGTTCAGCCAGGCCTTAAACACCTCCAAGGAGAGGGCATCCACAACCTCTCTGGACAACCTGTTCCAGTGTCTCACCACCCTCACAGTAAAGAGTTTCTTTCTTATATCCAGCCTGAACCAGCTCTAACATACTGTTCTGTGTATTTAACCTCAAGGCTATTACCATTATCCAGCTTAGCCAAATGAATGTAGTAGAAAAACATTTACAGATGCCGGAGGATTAATCTTCTGAATGATGCATGGATTTTAGAGAAAATGCCTTTGATATATATAATGCTATACTAGGAGTTATAATTTCAATTAGCAATTGCTAATTTTGATTTAGTTTGTTACATAGTGTACATAGCAATTTTATTATGGCTAGAATACCTAATTTATTATGATATATAGTTACTGTATTGGGAAAATATATTAATCAATAGATACACTGATTAACTTTGGGCTATTCACTATACTGCCACACTGGAGTAACACAAGCCAGTAACAGAGAGTGTTGTCAAATGCTGTGAATTTTGTTCTGGAACAAATGGGAAAAAAGAAGGTAATGATTATCAAATTCAGAAATCCAGAAATGAGTATATCTGCTTTAACAGGCAGTATGTCAGATGTACTAGCTAAGCTACTTGCCCATTGTCCAGTTTTTCTCCAAGTAGATTACTTGAATTTTTTAATATGAAATGTGCCACTCACTAAGCAGTTTCTTTCAGTATGTAATATAAACATTCCACCTCTCAAGTACATTTTGATACTGAAATACACCCTGTTGTCTTGCTTCTTTTAGGGGAATCTGTTTCTAATTCTTTACATGCTTCCTGTGTTAGAATGGTATCAATAGCATCTTTCATAAATTTAGTCTCATGATGGCTACACATAACCTTTGCTTAGTGCTTTGCATCGAGGATTGTAAGCAGCTGAGGAGCCCTGGAGAGATCAGGACCTGGCAATGCTTCCTTTCCTGCTCTGCTCTCAGGCATGCCCCACGCTTCTGCAGGGCAGCACAGGAAGCTGCTGAAGAAATAAAGAACTTTATCCAAAAAGATATGCTCTGATGAAAGGTGTGGAAAGCTGTAAGACCAAAGCCAGAGGGACAGGACCTTTAACCCCACACCCCCCTCCAAGTCCTTAGGAAGGCTGCCTATGAGCTCGTTCCACTGTTATGCTTACAAAATACGTACTGTGGGAATAAAGGTTCTATTTGGCTCTTTGGTTTGAAAGAATACCTGAACAGCTCTCTCCATCTGTCTTTTCGAAATTTAGTTTCAGTGGCACTCCACTGCCTTGATGGACAGTGCTCCTTTGCTGAGTAAATAAGAATGGAAAGGTGGAAAATGCTTTGTGAGATCATCTAACAACCCCCTTGGTGCAGAAGCAAGACAAGCATCCCTGGATGCTCTGTCTTTCTTCCAGCCTGTGAATTATTTTACACATATAAGTCAGAAGAGCAGGATGTTCCCAGCCATCAGATGGAAGGAAACCAGCTCCTGTCTGTAACAGCCATCAATAACTCCAGTCACACCAGTAAGTGAAGGGTCATCCCCTGTTGCCCTTCTTCCTCTAGTGACCTTCTTCCAGTGCTGCATTCCTCAAGCTCTTTTCTGCTCAAGATCATCCACACATCCACCCATCAGAGCTGCAAACTTCTGCTGATCTGCAGTTCCCTGGATGGAGAAAACTACTTTCCTTGGTCTCTAAGGCCTCAAAACAATGTGCTGTGGTCACAAAACCTGTTTGTTAATTGGTTCTCCAAAACATTCACAACAAGCCTATGCAGCACATTGCATTATCTCAATGACAGCTTCCCCCTTGCACTTTCCTGCAAAATCCACATTCTTTTATTTCACATTCATGGAGCGAGAGACAGGAGACAACAGATAAAGAGCACCTTCACCTATGGGATGGCTGCAGTATTAGTTGAGACTTTTCTTCCCTCTTCTGAAACTCCTTTTGCTTACAGAACATTTTTTTCTGACCTCTCCTCTTTTTACTGATGTCTTTCAGAGTATCTCAGACTTGTCCACATCTTTCTCATCCCACGTTGCTCAGAGCTGGAGGTAAAGTCAGACATAGAGCTTAACAGTTTTAAGTGAAATAAAGTAATAACATTTTGTATCATAGATAGGATATGTTCAAAAGCCCATCCCATTGTTGGTCTTTGTTTGGTCTGTCAACTTGATCTGTCATATTTATGTCTAGCAGGATTTTTCCATTTTGTGCTAGATGTCTGATACATGACTTTGATTCCTCCAGACAGTCAACCTCAGCACCCCAGGGATAGTCCTGGTATACTCTACCAGGAGAAAAGGGATGCCAAGGAGATGCCTAAGCTCTGAGATATGACACAGAGGAGAGTTTCCTTTATCCCACTCACAGCATCCCCACAGAAGCAGAACATCCACCCACATGCTTCACTGTAGTGAGTACTCTGGCTAACATGCACCTGGGTTATTTGGCCTGGGATGAGAGGGGGGAACAGGCATTTGTTTGATTGTTGGATGAAGGACAACATGCAGAAGACCTACTGTACCAAAAGGGAATTGTCTCCTGTAGATACCAATGATTATAAATCATGTCAATGCCTGAGAGTCTGTCAGCTGAGTCCAAAAAGCAGTACTTCCAGCTCAACAAAAGTAATTGGAAAACTTCTGAACAACACAGGTGAGAGCAAATGTCTTTTTGATTACCAAAACCAAATTCCTCAGTTCCTCTTCCCCATATGAGATCTAGAGAACATAAAATGTATTCATCTACAGGATTCTGAAAGCCAAGTTCACGAGAAAAGTTACTATTTGCAGAATAAGCAAAAGCATTACTTAGCATGTGAAGAACATATGCAGCAGAGGAAAACAGAGGCTAGTTCCAGCAATGAAAAAAAAACTAGCACCAGATTGTAAATTTCAAAAACACATGCAGGTTTCTAAGTAACCAGCCTGCTTTCTCTGACTAGTTCCTGGTGAAATCAATAGGAGATTTCTGGGTACTTCTGAAAATCAGGCCAGCTCTTCAGAAGTGTAAGTAGGGGCCTGAAATACCTGATTATGCCCCATTTGAAGTCTGACCCTCAATAAACAGCAATGTGCCTGCTCATCAGAAATGTGTCTCACAACATGCACATCCTCTGTGAGGATGAAAGAGGAACTCTTCCAGCAACAACCAGACTGGACCCAGAAACCTCTTACTTCCCCTGCTCCCTTTGGAAAAAATGCATACACCAGCTTCAGTTATGAAACAGGAAAAAGCCTTTCAGAGATGCTGCAGCACATTATCAAATGCTGCATGATATGTAATGCAGAGATAAAGTCACAGAAACTTAAATCTGCTCCCAGGCAGAGGTAAGCCAAGAGGTGAGAAAAGAGTGAGGCAATCAGAGGTTAAATCCAAGCCTTACAGAATATAATTCCTAATTTAAAAATCCTCCAAATATTTGTTCTGAAGTTTTATCTTTCTTGTGCTGACTGGCATGCTTCAATAAGCACTTTGGGTTTGGGGCAGTTCACATGCTCTATCATTGTTCACTTTATTACCATTTGGTGCCTAAAAACACATCTCATCCTTCTCTGATCAGCTTCCAACCTGATGCATGCTCTGGCATCTGTAAGTCATGATTTATTGCTGAATCTTACACCAAAACTGACTATATTCTTTATAAATTCATAAATCCTTAGTGGAACAGTTTTCCTATTAGGGCTGCAGCATCGTTTCAGAGGCATAACCCACATTGCTGAAGGAGAGACAATAAATTGTGGGGCTGTGAAATCCATTGTATTTATATATGAGGCTGCTTTTGGTCTCCATTTACCAGTCACAAATAAACTAAGATCTTCTGAGTTTGCCACAGGGATATTTATAGATTGCAAATGGCAATACATTAAATCAACTGGTTTCTATATTTTCTCTGGTATATTTTATTGTTTCCTGCAAGTCAATGAGTATTTTCCCCATGCTGCAAACTTTTTCCATGTGGAGGACTTCTGGATCAGCTTAGGCTTTCTTCAGTTTTCCTTCAAGTTCATGAGGCTGTGATTTATATGTGTACAGCCATGCTCTCCTTGTAGCAGACAGAAAGAACAAGAGGAATTCTATTTGTTATGTGTACCCTCCTTGGAGTTATTTATACAAAAAAATAAAGGAAATGCCTATTATAGCATTTATAATAATGATTATTCAAATTATTTTTGAGGTTTTGTCAATGCCATTGTATTTGGGATGTGGGAACTTGGGAGCAAAGGTATCAGACAAGATCTCATCCCAGAGAAGGAGCTCTAATCTACCTAGATCTAATCACCATATAGTATAAACCAAAACACAGGTGCTACAGCCAGACGGCCCTTTACTCTCCTCTGGTCACAGAATTTTCAAGAATCACATCAGGTCCATCTCCCACTGTAAAATCACTCAAAAACTTTAGAAGAAAACAAAGCCTACCTGATCTGTATGGCAGCTGAGTGAAGGCAAATTCTCTCTAAAACAAATCAAGTAGTGTTGTGGGGAGTGGAGTAATTCTGTAAATTTTAAATCAGGCAAAGATCAAAAACATCATAGAAGGTATCAGCAGCTAACTTGATGGAAACAACAGCAAAGTAAAATAATACTTTTTCTTCTTTTGCCACCTGCCAATTATGTCTTTAAGTAGTGGACATTCAAAAGACAGGATCTATCTGTACAAAGTATATACTGTGGGATGCCAATATGATTGTCAGGTAGCATTCATGGACTGGTTTGTGGTGCTGAGAGACTTATGCAGGTTTATAAAGAACCAAGCATCAATTTCTGTTTCCTAATTTTATTCTCTGGAGTGACAGTATTGCCAAATGGGAACATTAGGATTTCCTCCAAGTTAAGCACAATACTGTGGAAGTTTCACAGCAATCCTGTCCATGGCAGTTATACCAGCAAGACTAACTCACATGGTACTGATGAAAAGCACTTTGGAAAGTGGTTCTTCATTATTTTTTTTCTTTTTATACACATCCTCAAATTGGCAATAAAGATCCAGGATTTTTATTTTGTTCTGTCAAAGTAAATGTGTTTATGCTAAAAGACTGCTTACTGCTCCAACAGCTTTATGTTCAAATTAGTAAAATAGAAGAAGAGGGCTATTGAATGTGTAAGCTTATCCTGCTTTGACTTATTTACTACTTTTTGGCAGTACTTAGTAAACCTTACAAATAGTTCTGTCTTGCAATCATACTTCTACATGCAAATTTTGGTACTTAGATCTTTTCCTTTCTGTATATAGGCTTGAGCAGGATATCTAAATACCTAGAGCCCCAGTACAGACATATCTATTAAAAAAGGATGGCAAAAAGCACTATAATTTCTTCTCAATCCATCAAAACCAGAGCTGTACGTAGTGCAAGACACCAGTGGCAAGGGCTAGAGGAGAAACAGAGTGCAGTTCTGTGCTCAGGTTAAGCGAGGAGTGATTAACATGTTTTCCCAGTCAGATTTTGACCAGCCTGGAGCTCTAGTAATCTTCTGGTATTTGATTAATCCTTTTATTTCTAGAGCAATAGTTGTCAAGATCAGAAATTCGACAGGACTACAAATGCTGCAAGCTTTGCAGGCTTTAAACTCATCCCAGCAATGATAAGCTGTTAACATGGTATGAACAGGTGTAGCAACATGGGAGGCTAAGAAAGCCCAAAGTTATTGAACAATGAGTAGCAGCATTCATCCAGGCTCCAGTAGCCATTGTGCAGTGGGGTGCAGGAGTCTCCTCTTATCTGGACAGAGGTTCCATGCAGCACCATGCCAGGAGGATGAATTAAACTCTTCCCCATGGCAGGCGGTAAGGTCAAAGCTCCAGCATGGAACTGGGGCTCATGATGGTGCTGCCACTGCCAGTGCAGAGTAGGAGGGGAAGTGCTCACAGAGCCCAGCCACAGAAATTTTCACTTTATTTGGTTACTAAAAGCCAGCACAGTTCACTGATAGGACACCCTGGAAGATGCTCATAAATTGCTGATATCCAGACGGTATGGTTTTCTTGCAACCTAACAATGCAGATTCAGGCACTTCTGTGTCTCAGGACTCATCAGCCTCATCACTTCCATACTCTGCTCCCATACTCCAGTGCTCTGATGGTTGTTCATCAGTTCCTATGACAAGAAGCTGCAGGAAATGTTGCAAACTAAAATGATCAGAAACTGTTTTATTCTTAATTCTAAAACCCAAACATACTCAGCATCACCCAAACCTGTAAATCTGTTACCGTTTGTCTTCCTCCCAGAGAGCAGGGGTTTGCACATCTTACTCCTCACTCAATAAAATTCTCATTAAAATTTAAGCTGTTCAGAAGTTCTTTGAGTTCTTACTCTGTTGTATCAGATCCATCCCAAATGAACCCTTCACTTTGCAGTATGTCATAGGCTTGAGGCAAGATGAGCAGAGAGCAATGGCAAAGCTGTTGCTGCAAGCACAATACATTTTCTTAATGCAGAAAGAACTGGAGGGCCCTAGATAGTTCTATTTCAGAAGGACATAAATCCAGTGGTCCCTGCCTGTCCCCTCCACACCACAGTCCTGGCTACTTAGGTTTTGGGGAAGGTAGGTGTGTTGAAGTCATTCAAGAGTAAGAATGAACAGTGCATTTAGTTTCTTTCCAAAATAGCCGCAAGTTATTGTAAGAAAAGATGTGAGGTTTCTGTGGTATCTATAGGCCAAGCTGGCCTGCCATTCCAAAAGTTTATCTTTTTTTGATGTCATCCTTCTCTGCTGACATATCAAACAGGCCAGTGCTATCAGTAGAAGATATCATGAAGGAGTCAAAACAGAACTGCCAGTAGAGGCAGTATGAAAAGACAGAAGAAATCAACACAGAGGTTAGCAAATAATAAGAGAAAAAGTGGGTAGTGAGGAAGAGCCTTAAAAATTCTAAGAAAATACAAGCTAGTAGATAAACATATGGAGGGGAAGGACAATGGGAAAAAGAAAAAAAGAATAAAGGGAAAGCTGAAGCAGTGGTTTTATTTACCAGGTAGTGTAGACAATAGAGTTATGTTGTAGATTATTTTAGCCCAGATTGTAAAATACACTGGAAGTTGCAGAACATTGTTTAAAGGCTGATTGGTATTGAGTATCAAGCAAGAAGACCTTTTTAAATACTAATGGCCTCTAGGAGAGCTGGAAAGTTAGCACTAATCTAGCAACAATTCAAACAGATTCAATCTCTCATGGCTTTCACCAGCGGACTCCTAGAAAGGATGCATGAAGCAGGAAGCACAGCAGAAATCCCAACTACACTGAAGCTTTTACATTTACATGGGAAGCTTGAACTTGAATCAGTTGGTGTATTTTATAAAAAACAAACCAAAGAGTGAGTCCAGTGTGTTGCAAGAACAAACTTAGTATCTCCTTCTGAGCCTGCTGAAAGCCTTGTCCTTCCTTCTAAATAACTTCCAACTCCCAGGACTGCCTCCCTATGCAACCACCTTCTTTCCTGCATGGTCCAGCACTGCCAGGTGGCACCAAAATGTTTGTATAAGGACAGGAATGAAACCCGCCCCTTTGAGCTTCCTGCCTCTCTCCTAAGTACACAGAAATGGGAACGTGGGACCTTTGCTGCTGGGGGGTCAGCACCCCTGCTTTCCTTTAATCCTTTACTTCCATTATGTCAGAGGATTTCCAGTGGCTGTTGACACAGGCAGTAAATGCTAGGTCTGAAAAGGGACAGGCAAAATGAATGCAGCTTGAATTTTGGACTGTCTCTTTAGCCATGGCCTTCCCAGAGACAGTACAGGCACCTTCAGGTCTTCTTTTAATTGCAAACCTAGAAGCCCCAATCTCACCTCCAGGCAGCCAAAGTAAAATTAGTTGTTCCATAAAGCTCCAAAATGTAGCAATTAGACTGAAGTAACTTTTAAAGTCCTTGCTAGCAACTGGTCTCTGCAGGTAGAGTATTTGTATTTCACTCTAATTTTCAGGCAATTGTAGAATACAACAGGAGATGAAAGACATAGGAGCTTTGTACCAAAAATACTTTACACGTGCTATTGTGTTCAGCTCACATAAAGATTTTATGTTTAGATAAAAATCTTTTAATAAAGAGGCAAAGTTATCTGTTGCAGGTAGAGAAACAAACTGCTAAAATCCCAGGGAAATGATGGAGCCAAGTCTCCTTAGCTGCAGTGCTGTGCTTGAAGCACAACCTCTTTGCTGAAGGGATCAGGGAAAGGATGCTTTCCTTACACCACCTCGAAGCACCGTATCTTTTCATGCAGACAAGAAATTAGGTCAAAGCTTTCTAGGAAATTTCTGCCGCCTATTTTAGAACACAGTTCAAAAGATCAAAGGAGAGAAACTCTATAGAAACCCATATGCAGTCTCATGTGGAAATGAAACATTAACAGGAAGAATCCTTGTGACTGAATACTGCTGAGCTGACATCCAGGGGCTTACCTTTTTAAAAAACCTCCATACAGTTCTGCAGCAACAGAATGTAAGGCAAAGCAAGTGAATAAACTTAAAACAGCCCTTATATCAGTGCCCATCCCAAGGACAAAAACACCATCCGTTTTGTTAACATTATGGCATCATTTCTCCCCACTCCCATCTGCACCAGCAGCTTGGCTGCAAAGAGCCACTTCAGCTTTTTACCAGCAGTAACAAATCTTACCCGAGCAGTGGAGATTTTAGAGCTCCTCACTCATGTTCGGTATTAAAGTGTGCCTTCTTCTAAAGCACTATTTCGATTAGATGATCTCTTCCCTGAGAAAATAAAATAAAAAGCATAACACTTAGGGCCAGATTTTAAAAAAGCTATTAGGCTCCAGCTTAATTTAAATGCATAACAGCAGGCAACTTAGCCCAATTCTCTACTCGAGCACAGTCTCTTGATTTATACACACAAATGAAATAGCTTTTGTGGATGTATATTTTGCCTCTTGTTTTATCCTACTTGCCTTTTAATAACTTACCTTTACTTATAGTTCTCTTAATTCAGACCTGAATTTCGAAATCATTTATCACACAGGCTCCACTGACCAATTTCTTCCATATCCTTTGAAAGTAAGAGTTCATTTGACTCCTTTTACATGAAGTCATCTGGTGGTGCAGGAGTTTTGGGACAGTCCTACATTTGAGAGAGAAACCTCTGTCTTGTGAGTCACAGAGGGGAGAAGAGCTGAGGGTTTAACTCCACATATCATAAGCTCCTCCCAAACAGCCAGAGGGAAAACTGAAACTCACAGTATGAAGACTTTTATCACAGATATATCTTCTTGCAACTTTCATGCTGATCTCTCCATAGGTTCCTTTGATTTATGAAATCATATTTCTGTTGACAATTGATTGAATAAACTACTGCTGAAGAGCATTTCTGCCCCAGAGCAGGGAAGGGTTTTTTAACTCCTTTTTTGTTATCTGTGGTTGAAACCCATTGGTTGGACATGTAACTCATCTCTGTATGATTCAAAACATTACACAAAACTTCAACTTTCCTTTCAAGATGCAAAAGAGACATAGATGTCCTTGATCAGAGGAATAATGAGTTGCAGGATGCAATATTCGATAATATTTCCTAAGCACATAATTGCCTCTGGTTGTAATTTATACTGGAATACAACTCAGCTAGCATCAGTCTCCAAAGTATTTCCACTGGATCATGAAATTCTTCCTAAAAGGACACCAGAAAATTAAGCTCTCACGGGGATGCTACCTGAGGACAGCATAAGCATAAAAATGACAAGGATTGGACTCTGATCCCATAGACCCCGGGCCTAAGACAAAATCTCCAATAGGCTGGGTCTGTACATCACTTGTACTCCACCATTAATATTTGCAGTGCAGTGTTTTCTTTAGAAGTGGTTCTTTGGGCAACCTTGTTTCTTCTGGCATTGATTCCCTAATTAATATTTTTTTTGGTTCACAGCTCACTTCTCAAAGACAAAACTCCCCAGGCAAGGTTTCTATCAATTTTAGTTGGAGTTCTCACCTGATTAGTAGTTGCTGCAAACAGCTTTCTGATCCCATTCAGAGCTTGAGGTTTCAGCTTCTCCTGATGCATCGTGATTTCCTGTTTTGATTTCAGTCCAAAATGGGTATCACAAGCTGGAATTAAAACACAGTTCATTTTCAAAATTCCATGTAAAGAAGACACTGAAATAAATATAGTGAAAAATTCTTCCCCTCTTGATTAATACTGTGGTAACTTGAAATACTGCTTTCTTCTAAATTGTTTATATTTCTTATTTGACCTGACTGTAGAACACACAAGAATGGTATTGCTTTCTAATCACAGCATCTAATCACAGTATAAAAATATTTCTTGGTAATTCATAACAGTTCTTCTGAGCTGAAAATAAAATGCAATGTTCATCTGCTTATAATTTTTAAAGTAAATAAAAATTAAATACACTATTGGGATTACACTGCATGAGATGACTAAAATGGTGGTGTGATTTGACATGTAACAGCGCACTTTGCTGGTATTAGTAGGTCATGAAATCTTCTGAAAGAAGAAAAGCATAGTGAGTTTCATAAGAAAAATTCATTATTTGATCTTTTCTTAAAAAGAAACTTTCTGTTCTGCATTTTGTCCTGCATCACTATTAGGCTTGTTAAGGAGAAGCCTTTTCACAAAATGCACTAATTAGTAGTCAGTAACAAAACCTTTTGCAAACCAATCCTAACTGAATCAAAACCTAACTGGCAGTTAGCTGGTCCCCAACTCTATTGGCTTCTTCAGCTTCCACATGTGTTGGCTGCTGTTTAGTCTCTATCAAAGAGCTCAACCAGTGACAACTGGCAGCAACTCCAACCACAGTTTACCTCTATCACATGCCCATGTTGTGACAAAACTGTTGAAATTGTCCTACAACCCCACTGGTGGGTGAGAAATCTTCCTGTGGGGCAGCTCAGATGCTAAGGGTAAGGAAATTAGGGCCAGTGATTGACAGGACGCTATGTAGATGAAGACAGGCTCTGTGAAATACTGATGAAGATTGTCCTAAATGAAAACAATGCAGTTAATGACAAAAAATACGCTGAAATCACTACAGCTGAAAATGTGTTTTCCTTCCACTGAAATTTAGTAGGAGCTTAAATTTCATTTGTCTCTCAAGTACTTTATCCCAGATGGGACTTTTAGACAAAATCTGGGTTACAACATCCCAGTGAAGGTCTTATGGAGTTAAGGTTCTGCTCCCTAGTGCCAGTTTTTAGAATGGACATAATTTATCATAAAATTAACTTTGTTTGAGCTACTTCTCTTGGTGGTATTTCAACCTTCCAAACATGACACAAAAGTCTTTGACTTCATGGATCCGAATACAAATGACACTAGGAGCTACAGAGACCTGCTACCTGAAATCACAGAAAGCAGTCATGTTTCACAAGCTAAACTGAACTGTCCATGTCTGTCAGCTGAGGACACATCCAGGAGGATGCCTAGTTGCTGAAGGAGTTTATTTAGACAGATAGCTGTTTCCCACCTGCACTGATCAAAAGCTCCAGTACCATGGGAATACACATCCTCTCACCCTAAACTGCTGCTTCACACACAGCCAACAGCAAAGAAACCCAATCTGGAATATTTCTGTTGGGTAAAATGGAAACAGTCTCTTTTCTCTCTCAGGTCAGAGATATTTCATCAATGTTTTGTAAAATCATAGAAAGTCATTTGGTTTGGAAAACTCCACATTAGTACATTCTGGCTTTCAAACATGCATTTTTCCAAAATGATAGTTTTTATTCATGCAGACACTTCAAAGGAGAAGATTAGAAGAAACAACAATTCTTATTCCTCCTCTGTTTTATCTGTCATCAGGATGGTAATGTTTAATACCAGATGCAATTTCCACTTCAGTCGGCACTGAAGCAAATGGGTATTATCTGCCGAGCAACATCATTATTCAGCAGCAGGTCCTCAGTTTCATTTGGACGCTGCTGATGGGGGCGCCACTCCCACCTTGAGCCCAGTTAGTGCATTTAGTCCTGGCAAGATCACTGCAAAAGTCATACAAGCAAAGGTCCTCAGAAATGGAAATCACCCAACGAACTTTTAATGCAAATAAGAACAGATCAGTCAAAACAAGCACCCAAAGGAAACTAATTGGAAGTGAAATATGGACTCAAATGATAAAAGAAGGTTCAATTTTAAACAGCCTGATGCTCACATATTTATTTCTAACATTTAAGGAGAACAGTATGACAACATCAGACTAAGGAGCTGGTTTGCACTTTTCTTCTTGTCTGTAGCAATACCTTTCAAGCACAAAGAATCAGCAAAACCAAAGTGATCTCAGGTGGGTAACATTATCACTTGAATCATTTAATCATAGCTTTGAAATATTTTGTTTAAGTAATATCAGAGTCCTACAGGATCATTGACCAAAGAAACCTGCTAGCCTGTAAAGCCTGAACACCCATTAGATACGAGGCTGTTAGAGACAATGACAGTTTTTAAAAACAGAGAACAGCATACAAACAATTGTCAGGATGAGGAGTTGTTCTCCCACATGGTGCTTTACTTCCAGTTTAGGACCTTCATGGACCACAACGTATGTTAAATTAGAACTTTTTAAAAGCCCAGTTTGCTTTAAAGATTTACAAACTTTGCAGTGAACCTGACCAGCAGAAAAACTGTGTTACTGGAAGGTATGGAGAAAATCTGGGCTGCAGGCTCATCCCCAACCTGGCAGAGCAGGGAATTACCAAAGCAGCAAACAGCAATCTGCAAGATTAAGGATCAACTGTAACCAAGTAAACTCTTAAGAAACTGTGGAAATTAATTCAAACCTAAACAAAATACAAACCTTCATTTGATGGCTGACCTGTGTCTATGTTAGAGGCAAACCTAAGACATGGAATTCTCTTACACAATTCAAACGCTTGCAAGTGAAGGTGTGCTGCTTAAGCTGCCCCTGCCCTTCCAGCAGCCTCTTCCCCCTTCCTCAATCCTCTTGTGCAAATAAAAAGAATGACTGGACTGAAGCAGTGTTGGGACCTATAGAGAAACCACTAATGCTAAAAAGTTATGAGCCAATGGTCATGCAGGTGCACATATAACTACTAAAAAAAGAAAATAAGAGTAACATGCTAGCGTGGGTCTCCTTTGGAGAGGTTATAAACCACTCTCCAGCAGGTGAAAATCATGCCAAGAGAAGGTGGCTTAGGACCTGCGAAATACAAACCGATCATGGTGAATATATAAGCATCTGGTTTTGTGCACCAGATAATTGGGTCCACAGGAAGCAAACTAAAAAGACAAAGAAAATCTCTCAAATTCAGATTATGTTTCAAGCCACTCACTTTTTGCCAGCCATCATTTTATATAAGAGCAGAAACTGAGTACAGATGCAATTGGGGTTGTCCTGTCAACCGTCTGCATTTCTTGGGTTCTATTCCTCTCTAATGGGCATAATTTCCCAGAGATCAGGGTGTCAGAGCACTAGCACTTTTTCCTGTAATCTCTTTTTTTTCACCTCTTCTTTCTCTCTGCACCCACTGAAATTTGTGTGAACACCTAAAAATATGTATGACTTGGCAGATCTACGCTGGGGCTCCTCACACATCAGCAGTCTGCCTAAGGCATTGTGTCCAAAAGCTGAACATCATTATAAGTTACCCAACTAGCTGATAAAATGTTACTTCATTTTTGTTTCCATGCATTGATTTCCTCCTTGATGTGACAGCCCAATCTCCCACTCACTCACTGTCACCTGCTGTTTTCCATTTGATGCTGACATTCACTCACTCAATTTTTTCAACATGCATCTTCCTTAGCATTAAATGTGCACTTTCTATGGATCTGACCTGCTGAAATAGCTCAGGAAAACTTTGTTTCTTCAGTTTAAAAGTAATCTAAAATATTTCTTTATTGTTTAAAATAATAATTCCCACTTGGAAAATTACATCACACTGTCTTTTATAAGTATATGTATACTATATATTGCAAACAAATATCTAATATATATTTCAGTTGTTTATATACACACACACGTCTGTATTTTATGTTTCCTATATGTAGAAAGAAATAGTCTTCAGTGACCACATGCAGTCACCATGAATTCCTGAGCAACCATAGTAAGACTCTACCGGGCAAAGTAACTGCTGGCCAAAGTCCTAGTAAGGTAACTGCCTATCTGCACCCTTGATGTCTCTAAAATTCACTAGCAGACCAAAACAGAAAGATATTCTTTCCTTCCTCAGATAAACAACCCATCAAGTTTAAGGCATGTACTTTTGCTGGGATTCAAGCAGGCAGACCAGGAGTTACTGTAAGTCACCTGCAGATAATTGCATCTAAGAAGAAAATCAGCATTCACAGACTAAACACAGGGTATTTGTTTGATCTGGTGTTTCAATTTTTGCAGAAAACTGGAAACATACAAATTACATGCATTTTGATTATTAGGATTGACTGTTCTCTGCATTGTAAAGCTGGTCTGATATGCTGAAGCATTATACCCAGACTTTTGAATGATGGGTTTTCTACTACTTTGTGAGACTGTTCCTTCCTTGAGCTTTGTATCAAGGCAAAGCTTTTGAGATGGTTTCTCTTTCTATATTCCAATTATCCCAGCCCAGTCATTTTCTGAATGGTTAGATATCCTGACTCTATATAGGAGATTAAGGGTACATGTCTCATGTTTTATACAGAGACATGGGATGAATAAGATTTTTTGTTGCTGCTTCTGGCAACTGAATCCAGCAAAAGATGTACTTGACAACAAAAGAGATTTCTATCATGGCCCTCTCAGTCTAAGTAAAATTACATTTTAAGTCTAAAACAAAGGACTGAAGGTCAAATTGCCAAAGAATTGTTTCTCATTATTGTGAACAAACTTTTAGAAGAGCTCCATATATGGGATTAGTATTTCTGTGTTTCTGACCATTAAAACAAACACTTAACACCTTTAAAAGCTCTGATGATTCAAGCCATGCTAGTGTCTATATTAAAATATCTTTTTAATATTTCAAGGTTTTCTCAGTGCCAAGCTATTAAATGTGTGGACTGATTTTCTCAAAGCAAAATCCTTCCCAGCAAACCCAGAAAGAGTGTCAATCAAAATTTTTAATTACTAACCAAAAACTCCCAGTAATTGACTGCATGGATTTTAATTTTATGAGATAGTGTTATCCTTATGAGAGGTCCCCAAGCTGAGGCTGGAGAACAATGGCTACTTGAAAATGAAAGCAGTTTCCAAATCACAGCAGAAATTTGACCGCACTTGCTCCAATAAAAGTCAGGTTATGTTGATAAAAATAACTGAGAAATAGGCAACAGAAGGGGTGATAATAAGAAGAGAAGGTTCTCTTTGAGGGACATGTGTGAAAAGCTGCAGCTACAACTGCTTAGGCCTTACATTAGCAGTGGTCTCCAGGAGGTAAACAGTTTAATAGGCTGCTAACTATAAAAAAATCACTACAGAAGCATCTTGAAAATGGTTATTATATAGAATTCTTGCATGTTCTTTCTTGCCTGCCCAGGAATAATTGGTTTGAAACAGTGAAGAGTGACAAGGCAAGACCTCCACACTGGGTGATAGGTATTCTCATGAGGAATAGTGGTGCCAATTGTCATCATTCTGTTGCAAGTTTCACAATTGGATTTTTTTTACTAGAGGCCCTGCATTTGTGTAAGAATCAACAGGAGAGAGTTTTAAAACTATAACCAAGGCTCAGAGTTGTGGTGGAAAGCTGTAACACAGAATAAAATACAGAATAAAAACTATGTTGCCAATGCTCAAAGCCAAAAGGCTAATAAAAAGGCTCCACTGGCTTCTTATTATAGAGGAAAGCCCTATGTGCATGGTGGCCCAGTCACGAGCACATCAGTTACCACTCTGCACTTTGGCACACAGCCTGATGTCATAAAGGAAAGAGGAGGGGACCTAGAAAAGCAATGCTGAGATTCGTGTGCAGTATCATCCATTGCCTACAGCATCAGTGTGGAGTACCCATGATGATGATATTCCGAGATAAATAGTCTGTTCTTTGAAAATTCAGATCCAGGGCAGACAAACCATAGCAGTCTTATACCAAATGTAGCAGTCAGAGCACTACAGCAGCTACTGCAAGATATGGAGTGATGCTAGATAGTCTTTATTTCAAGTGGTGGGCACTGGCAGGCAGATTTCCTCGTAATATAGAACTCCCTTTCAGATATACCTGTGCATCCCATTCATTATCACCTTCCTTTTCTCCCAGATATTGTTTTAGAAGTGTTTAAAGATGAGTACTTTTGCCTAGCTGTCCGTTAAGTCAGCTAAGGAGATTTCTAATAACTCCCCCTGCTCCCCTTAAAAAGTCCCTGCAAATTACCTAGAGACTAGATGAGCTGAAGCAGCTCCTACAGGAAGCAGCCTAATACCTTTAGATTTTTGATAGTCACAGCATCAGGTAACTTCAAAAGTTTGAAGCTGTTTATCTCCTCTTGGTTACACTCTTTGGTTCAGAATGTTGTTTTTTATCGTTTCCATAACAATTTGACATACATCTATGACTTAAAAATAGCAAACTGATAGTGCATTCGTCAGCATCTTTCCTAAAGAAAAGTGTGCATGCTGAACATTTGAATCATATGCAGAGGCATGTCAAATCGACACTCTGTTCTCTGCTGGAATATCACTAATTTTGCCCTCTTTATTTTTGTCTGCAATAGAAGAGAAAAAACTACTAAATCATGCCCATGTTTTACTACACAGGTGTCTCTTCCTTGTATTTAGTTCAGCACACTCCAAAACCACATATAAAAGGCTTATTAGTACTTACGCTGTTGCCTGTTCTGAGGTTACGGAAAACTTTGAAGTACTGTAAGATGTATTTTTACATCTGAAATTTTGTATCTGGAAACTTTATTGACCTCTTTACATACGGACAATAAACAGTTTATGGTCTGATCTGGGAAGATTGACTGTAGAGATGTTCTTGGAACTGGACAGTTTCTCCATCTGGAAGCTCACTGTAAAAAAAACAATTATACTTCTGCTTCTTGTCTGCAGCAACTGAAATGACATGGGACTACAAAGTGGCAGCTTTAATTAGAGCTCAGTTACTTCATTAAAACAGCTGTTAATTCAAACTGGAATGAGAACCCATTCTCTTGGCTGCCCATCAAAAGTGCTCCTCACAAAAAAAGAAGTTGCAGTTCTGCTCATCAACTCAAAAGATCATTTGAATGAAAACCAGGAGAAAATTAACACAAGAAAAAGGAGATCCTGTGTATAGCTGGTACCACAACTGGATTTCATTAGGAAAAGATTGATAATGATACCTTAAACTCCCAAAAAATATAACCCAAAAAGCAGAACATCTTGGACTTGAAATATTGTTTGCAACTTTTCTTGCTCATTATGCCAGCCTAGTGCTTACAAGAGATGCAGTTTCTGTACTTTGTGTCAATGACATCCAGCACATCTGAATAACATTTGAGTGCTCCAGCCTTTCTCAAACAGGACAGAGGTTGCAGGAGAAATAGCACGTGACTCAGTTACCCAAAGGCAGCACTCGGCAGGCCTGAGCCTCCAATCAAACAGAGGGATTAGACAGCCAGGAGAAAACTGGCAAAGAAAAACAGAAAAGAAGCAGAGATGAAATAACATTCTCTTATTGATTTGCACAGAAGATGAGTGAGTTGGTTATCACTGCAGTTGTAAATGAAAGCCATGCCAAAGGGGTGTAGCTTCTAAAGGAAAATAAATTGTGTTTTCTTCCTTGCTTTGTGTAGAGAATATGCCTCACTTCAGAAAGCCACTGAAACAAAAGCTGAAAAACAAATAAAGTAAATTAAATGTGTCCTGCACAGAGAAAAGCAACTCGAAGCTGTGCATTTAGCAATGACATCACAGCAGTCCTACAGCTAGAATCACACACTTCTCACAACTAAGGGCATAGCAAAATTTCAATAAAGGAGAAGAATTTGGAACAGAAACCAGCCAACTTGCCACTTTCAAGCCCATTTTGTCAGCAAGTGCTGAACCCCCTCCATACATAGAAAATCTGTCCTGGGACACAAGGCTAACACCGAAGATAAGCCACATGTGCAAGACACTGATCCCACCTCTGCAATCACAGATGAGCTCTGTGGGCTGGGAGAGAAGGGACTGAAAGGAGCAAAATTTCCAGTGTTCTGCAGCATCCCCCAGAACAGACACTGGAAACATTCACAACTCTCACATCCTCCACCTGTTGGTGCTGCAGTGAAGCTGGTGCTGCATCAGATTCATTCATTTTTGTTACTGTTTCTTCATAATTTTTCATAAACGAAGCCAGATACTTTAGTGATTGTGAATGCAACTTACAAAGCACATTGTGCACTCACAAATAATCTGAGAACTACACTGGGTTTGGCACTGACTAGAGTTCCTATGGCTGAAAGTGAAAGCCCAGTCAATATGGTATGCAGGGAGTCCTCTCTCCAAAAGAAAAGATTTTCCTAACCCAGAACTGCAAGATAATGGACTTCAAAGCTGTGGAGTTCATGCATGGAAAACCTGCCAGTGGTGCAGGACTGAAAACTGCTTATCTTGGCCTTTCACATGGTGTAATTTGACAGGGCCCACAGCACATCTAAGGGGAAGGAGATGGAAATGCATCTAACTGTACTGAATTTATTTACTTATTTATTTTTAAATAGTGGCAGAAGTTACTCTCTTCAGCTCATGAGTAGCTCCTGTAGAAGTGGATTAGTATACAAGGCACAGCAGTTGGTAGAAAGCAAAATCCTTTACAAGGTATGCCCATGCTGGGCAGAAATATATTCGTAACTTGAAGAAATCATTATACTCATGAGAGTCCTTGTGTAGGAAATGAGTTTATCATTTGCTAGCAAATGATTTTGACCTTTCTGGCAAAGGTTAGAGGACAAAGATATATTAACTAAAGTAATTTAAGTTAAGTGTAAAGTAACAAAGAGTTACATGGCCTTGGGGAAGAGTCTGAAGTCTTGCTTGCTGAAGACATCTCACTATTTAGTGGGGTGTACTATTTTAAGAACAAAATTATCATCATAAATTACTAGGGTTTTATCTGGATGGGACAGGAACATTTAAAATTTCTTAATAAAGTTTATTGCTCACTTCATCTGTCACTTGATATCTATACCACAGAACTACACTAGGCAACCAGGGCTATGCTGTCAGCTCTAAAGCAGATCATCTTTGCTGTAACCTCCATGAATATAACTCTGAGTTTATGCTGGGGCTGCATGGCAGCACCCATTAAGGCCTGTGAAGAACTCAGGTGCTCAAATGGCTGGACAAAGTATGTCAGATAGAAATATAGATTCCTCACTTTCTTCTTGTAATCTAAGACTTGTTTCAAAAAGCAACAGCTCTATGTTGGCCTCCTGCCACCCACATACCCCATTTGCACAGGCAGTCCCTGAGCTACAGCACAAGTAAGTTTAAAGATCAGCCTCCAGATCAGGATGAGGAAGCTCAAGAAGTGGTGAGAACATTCTCCAAGCATGCACTCTGCCATGTGTAACCCTCACTCCCCCTCATCAAAGCCCCAAGGAGCCTGACACAAAGTTGCTTTTGCAGGCAATTGTGTGCCACAAACACTTCTAACCACACTGTTCTGCCAGCCCTGATGTTACAAGGCCTCAAGTTTCACTTTTTAAAGAATATTTTGAATGAGAAAAAGATTTATTTTCCCTGTGATCTCTCCAGCAGCTACAATATCCACATCCACCTTATCAGTTGCCTCTGACAGCAATGCTCACCTTTTCCCAGAGCCCATTACTCATCCAAATGTTTTTTAACAGGCTGCCCAGGGCAGTGGTTGGATCACCATCCCTGGAGGTATTTAAGAGACAGGTAAACATAAAGCTTAGAGATATGGTTTAGGAATAGTTCTTGTCAGTTAGCCTGGTGGTTGCACTTGATAATCTGAAAATCTCTTCCAATTTGGGTAATTCTATAATTCTATTCTAAGTTCTTCCTTAAGTAACTACTTTTGTGCAAGGAATTATTTCCTTGGCCTTATGAGGACCGACATCACAGAGAACTATGAAAGACAGGGCCCGAGATCATTTTGTGATGATGAAAAGGAAGATAGAAGCCATGTGGTTTAGCTTCAGCATAAACAAAACCCCACAAAACTAACAACCTGCCAGAAATTACAAATGCTGTGCTCTTGTCGGGAGCATCCCTTCTTTCACTCCAACGCAACAGCCCCTTTCTCTCTGCCCCTCACTCCTGAACAGCCATCTGGATGCAAACCCATGATTCGCTTACTCGCTTGGTCATAATTACCCTGAAACTTGCTGACAATTACCGCACCGGCAGCTCGACGCAGCTCACAATCAAAAAGAGCTGAACTGCCCTCTCCTGGGAGCCGTGCAATCAGCAGGGCAGCCTCCAACAGTCAAATGCATCATTAGCAGGTGGAGAAAGCTGTCGAAATGGGAAATGAATACATCAGGCAGCCTCCTCCAGATGGACTGCCCAGCTTTTCAATTTACAGTTTCACTAAAATTGGACTTTGTGGTTTGGATTCAACTTAAATGGCGTTTCTTCTGCAGTCTTTGGAAACAGGTCTTTTTGCATCAATTTCTTCACAGATTTACACTGAGAGTAACCTACATATATTTTTAGATTAAATCAATAGGGTAAAGATTAAGCGAATTCTGTGTCAGAACAAGAGCTTATGGAGGAGTTTAATAAGACTGACATAAGGTAACTGGTTCTGTACATTGCAGGAGCTTGTTTGCTCTTGGGATTTTTCCAAATCTCCTGTTAATTTATTAGAAAGAACAGGAGTCCCAGGTCCATGAGCAAAGACAAGAAGCAAAGCAGCCTGCAGCTATGACCCAACACACTGTGAAAACCTGAACTTTTTCAAAACAAAAGAGCTTTCACTGTTACTTGTTTTTATGATACCAGACTTGAAGCAAAGGACCCATAGCTGGGGGACAAATAAGTGACAATAACATGCAGCTTCCGATATCAACTTCCCCTCTTGGGTCCCTGATACCCACTCAAGAGACACCGGCATAGAAGAAAATGAGGACTTAGCTTACAACAGCTGTAGAAGATGTATATAGACATAAATATATATATTTATATTTTTAAATATACATACATGGTGTTTTTAAAGAATGTCTCGTGACAACAAGTCTGCCAGTAATGTCTCTCCACTAAGTTACCAACAGATAACACAAGGTGAGTGATTTCTGGAATTCAAAGAGTGGGAAATGCTTCTAAGGTTAGAAAAAATATTTAAACTGCCTACCATAGCATCAGATGTTTTTGTTTCTTTAGGGGTTTGCTTAATTTTAAAACCAAAGTTTTAAAGTTTTGTATCTTGTTCTTCTTCTTCTGCCAGCACTTGGGATAAGGATGATCAGGTGAGCCACTTCATGAATATTCCTGCATCCATATGGCACGTACAGGAAATCCATTAGATTTAGTATTTCTTTACACAGTCATTTATTTGAGTAAGCTCTTCAAAGTGCTGTTGCTGTTCTCTTAACAGAATAATCCTGATAAATTACTCTTTTCTTTGATGCTCTGGAAGCACGGAACATAAAGACTCAGTGCTGCCACATTAAGACCCATTACTCTGGCTCATTGGAAAGAAAACACTGTATTTTTAAACACATTTCTCCCAATAACAGATGCCTCTCTACATCTTAGAAGCTTCAGATGCCATTTTAAGCAAGTGAAAAATAAAAAGTCAGCCAAATGAATTTATTAAAAATTCATTTATTTATGGCTGCTTATTGCCCCCACGTAAATTTTGGAGATATTACCACTCATTTCCCGACTAGCCATAGATGCCTCCAGACTTCCAGTATTCCTGGGGTCTTTGATGGGGCTCTTACTGAGATACACCCACAACTGGTTGATTGTCTTGCACATAACTGCTTACAGTTGCTACATCTTCACTTAGATTTAAGTTGGGGCACACTGGTAAGTACAGCTCAGCTGAGGAAATTTCTACCTGCTGAGGACTTCCTGAGCCTCCCAAGTAAGAGTTTCCCATTTTCATTTGATTCCATTTAAATTAGTTTCTCTGAAGATCAATTGGGATTTTTAATGTGGTTTGATCATAAACAGGCTCACTAAAAATTCAGATACACAAGCTGGTTTAGAAAAATTCTAGTATGCTCCACTCTTCATATTTAAAGGAATAAACGAACTCTTCTCTTAAGGAATGCCTGTAAGCCATGGGAGGGAGCCCTGTGATCACCACATTGAGAGCCTGACCTCTCTTCCAGAACCAACAGCTCTGACAGACATGTAAGTCACACTCACAGGACCAAGGTGCCACATTGATTTCTAACCTCTTTCTTTAATATTTTCTTTCCACCCTCTTCTCCACTGGCTGGAGTTCTCCTGAGCTCCTGACTAACTTTTTTGAGTGAAAATCAAAACAAACACCTTAAATACAAGATAAAATTCATGTTGTGACAAAGCACAGTCCCTGCTCAGTTTATGAACTGAGAGAGTTACAACAAAGTTATGAGAAAAAATGATTCACTTCCCTGTAAGGGAAGAAATGACAAGGAAGATAAGGAAGAAATGACTGAAAGTATTTCACACAGCTTAAATGAATTTGATTTTGGAGCCATTCAGAATTTAGACATTGAATGGATTCCTCATTGAGAGAAATAAAGAATTTGCTGGCACAATGAGGAATAATCTCTTACCGAAGAAAAGAAACAGGGTTTAATTTGATTTAATTTCTCCAGTGGTGAAATGAATAATATTCTTTCTGGATCTGTGTTTCCACTAACAGTGATTGTGCTGTGCTGGACACACTCATGTTGCAGAGGTTTTACACAATATGCTGTACAAGAAAAGCTTAGAGGAATCAAAGATGTTACCATACTATTGTACTTCTTATTGTACAACTTATGTACCAAGATAAAGATAAGAGAGGAAGGAGGGTTCAAGGGTTGGAAGAACAAGAGAGAAAATAATCTCCTTTCTGTGCCACGTACTTCCTAAAAGCAACACCTAAGCACACTAAAAAAGAAAAGTGGGTACCTGTTCCTTTGCAAGCAGAAGTAATACAAAAAGAACTAAAACAGTAATTTCCTTCCAGTGAGGAAGGAAAGAATCACTAGACTCTCTGAAGGGATTACACACACAGCAAGCCAGAGCTGCTCCTGAAACAGATCCACAACAGGATTTTATTCCAAAAATTAACTCAGTTTCTGATTATAATTTTCACACAGGGTCACAAACACCCTTTATCCCTCCTCTGTGCTCCCCTTAACAAGAGACAAATAACATTTAGCACCACTGCATATACTCACTACTGCTTGCACTTGTTTTGCTTTGATTTTCAAACACTGACTTTCCATATCTTAACAAATCTAATAATTTCAGGTCTGTAGGGTTTCAAATTTGGTTTTGCTCTTAACAAGTTGAAGTTTTCTCCCCGTGTGGTATGTTTTGATCCACCTCCCAGACTGAATACAGAATGAAGGAGCTGTTCCCATACACTCTTGTTCTGAGAGGACCAGAGGCTGCTGTGCTAGAGCTCAATATGAGTTTTGCTGCCGTTCCAACACCATTTCACAAATATATGTCTATCTTCTGGACTTGCACAGGCACTGATTATTTTGCAAAAGAAACAATTTTTCCAGAGCTTTACCCTCCACACTCAGTACCTGCACCGTTTTTTGAACAGATCTCCAACATTTGGCATTTTGCACAGTAATTTTCCTCCAGCTCAGACTTCACATAAAGTTCATAGAGGAAAACAGCACAATGAAGAGTCATGGAATACTAGAGAGACGCCCACAATTGTCCTGAGATTATTCCTGTGTTGTTATAATGATGAGCATGATGTGAGCAACATGTTGCACAAACTTTTAAAAAAATTCTCTGTTGGGTAAACCACACCTCAACTCTCCCTAAGGGTCCCAGACCAGTGAGTAGTCTCAGAACGCTTTTTGAATTGTGGAATTGCTATTCTACAGTCTTTCCTCCAGGCATTCATGGCAACTCTCAGCCAAAAGCAGCTATGATACTTCCCAATCACACATAACTTCCTACAGAGGAGGAATATAACATAAACCTTCCTCTCAAACTCGGCAGAGCCCAGCGACTTAGCATGTCCAGCACACATAGGGCTGTTCTGTGCTTCATGTCACACTCAGAGGTGCACACTCAGTGTTTTGGCTAACACAGCACAGAGGCAGGATTTGTGTATTACCTTTTAGTCAGCCTTGAGCAGAAACAGTTCCTATTCTTCCTCCTCTCTTTATGAGTATAGTTAGTCATGGTTCAGCAGGAAGGGCAGGAGAAAAGGAGCATGGATCTTACTTGCGAGTACAGAAAGATATGAATAGAAAGCATTAAGATATTCCCTGTTACCTCTTATTTCAAGCACTGCATTTGAAACCATCAGGACTCCTTTGAAAAAGTCCTCTGGTAAAAATAAGTGACTGCTGTATTCAACAGCGACGAAGCAATGAAAAGACAATATTTTCCTTTCTCTTGTCATTTTGAAGTCTGTTTACTTGAAGTCTTAAAAGACAGTGAATTACCTCAACAACAACAAAACAACAAATAAAACTTACCCCCAAAAAAGAGGTGACTGACTGGCCTCCATAGAATACCTTGATACCAGATAAAACTTGCTCTTACAGAAATGAACATTGACGTCCTTGTATGGCATCTTTCATTGTGTGAATTGCCCAATTACTTCAGAAAGATGTAGTGGTATTGTTGAATGTTGACCTAAACTTATTGATCTGTTCCCAGATTTACCAGTACATAAAGGATAGGAAACAGTCCTGGCATTGAGTTTCTATAATGTGCCTTATTGATTCTCTGAAAGGCCAGACTCTGCACTTGTTTACACACACATGCTGTACTGAAAAGTCCCCATGCATGGAAAAGGCCTTGCCCAATTTTTTCCTTTTAATGGAAACATTTTGTATGAAAAACTAAACAAGCTCTAAGCATTACATGGTTTTGTGCTCATATTTACAGAGTGGGATAACTCAGAGAACTAGATGTGTATATAGAACGCAGTGATTTTTCAGGTCATCCTAACATAGATTTAATAAACTTGTTCAGACATGTCTTAAGAAAGTTGGACTTCACGAAGTTTTTTTGCCAACACGGTTCTACTGGTACTGTCTGCCACTACCCTTGTAAAGACAATCTTAATACCATGTCTACTTAGAGCTAATAAAGAATTGATTTTCCTCAGGATTGACTTATTTAACCACTTCTGACACAGAACAGTGTTCTTCCACCTACTCTGAATATGCAATATTTGTGCTCATCAGTAAGACATTTCTGTGAAAAACCACAGGAAGCACATCTGACTAAGATCTATAATTTTCCATAGCTGGCTTTAGAATAGATTGAGATTTGCCCTGTAACAATTTTTATCACATTGATAAATATCCCATCCAACACAGTTCCACTAGGACTAGAAAGATGTCCAATGGGACATATTTTCTCAGGTAAATTTTATTACACCTGCAACAGACTGAGCAGAAAGAGAGGCAGGTAGCAGACATAATCCCCTAATGATTTTATTCCAGTGTTTCTATGAACTCTGATAAAAATGAAGGGTACTTTGCAACACATAGCAGATGCTACTCTCTACAAGTTAAATACCATGTTTTCTCCCACTTTCTTTTGAGGCAGAGATTGATCCCCAGACTTGGGACAGGTAGGACATCTACTGCAATCCTCTATGGAGCTCAGACACTTTTGGGCGTTGCCTCTCCATCTCCTCTTTCCAACTGAATGGTGCTCAGAGTCCTCAGTGAGGCTGGTAGCAACCCACAAAATTCTAGAAGGCATGACTGGAATTCATCAATATACATGAGCAACTGAAAGGAGAAAGACTTCAACAGTGAGTGGACAACAGAGGGGGTATAAGGGAGGAAAAAACCTCAAGTCCTAAAGACTATCTTCCCCCTGCTCAAGGGGCAATGTTTTGTTCCCCAGTGACCAGAGAAGCAAACACATAAATCTGTATACCAACCACAAGAAACAGGTGCATGTGCAACCATATGCTGGCCCTCTCTCCAGGGATGTATGTCACCTCTGGAGTTTAATTAAACTCTTCCCCTTAAGTAAACATCATATTATGATGATATTCTATGGGCAATCCATTCTTTTCTGTTTGTTTTCTTCCATTATTGTATGTAATCATCTCTTATTTATATCAGATCTTTTGTGAATTCCATACAGCACACTGAAGTACCACACCATTAGCATAATGGAGCTATACAGGTTTCTTACAAAAATTTAAAGTCCCAGGCTAATCCCCTCTAAGTACAGCAAGTAAAGATCAATTTTGCCACATCTGAACTAGACTAGATTTAATTTCACCCAACACATTCAAATGACAGCTTGGGAAACACAAGATGCTGTAAGGTCCTGAGCAAATTACAAACAGCATTAAGGCAGTGGACTGAAGATGTCAATTGTGGAATATTCTCCTAATGTTTATTAACTTCTCTGTCAATGAGAATCACTGCTTTGACAACAGACTGGCTCATGAAAAATCACTGTCCATCTGCTTACAGCTCACACTCGAAGGTAAAGGACTTGCTTCCGGTGCTGAAGTGAAAAGTCGTTTGAGTTTAAAAAGCACTTGAAACGTCTCCGCCACCACACCCAGCCAGAAATGTCTTTGCCACCACACTCTGCCAGTCACACCCGGAGATCTGCACAGCTCCAGCTGGTTTACAGGGGCATTGACAAAGCACATCAGCAAAAATGAGTGAAGTCATTGGAAGACTGCAAAATCCCTCTCCCTGGCTGAGGCTGCCACATGTACAACTGGAGACAAATGAAGGTCAGTTCCACTTAGTCTCATGTCATCCCACCAGGCACTGCTGCAGCCACCATGAAATACTCATCATCTTTCAAACCACCTTCAAGACAGTACCACACGCTTTTGCTTGCCACTAGTTTCAGTTAAGAAAATGCTGCTTCAGCATCCCCACAGAGCTCTGCAAAACGCTGTGCAAAAACCACACAGTGGCCAGAAATGACTCATTAAGGACTCCAATTTCTGGCACTTGTATTACCATGTACAAATGAATTAACCAACATCCTCCTGACACAAATCACTCCTGAGAAGCCTGCTACAAGTCAAAATAATTGGTTGCGTCCAGAGTTTAGAAAGTTAACAAATTAACTGCATCCTGTGCTGCTTACCAACCTTCAGGCCCCTGAACTACACAGGTTGCATCAGGTACAATGACATGATAACTTAATTAGATAACAGAACTAGAATGTGAACCAAATGATGTGTAGATAAAAATATATAGTGAAATTTTGAGGTTTTCTCTGTGGGGGAGTACACTGGCACATGCATTATTCTGGAGAGATGTAAAGAATGACTTACCTAATTGAAACTATGGGCTGTAGAGGGAAGGGGGAAAGCCAGACAGACGGTAATTCTACGAGCTGGAAAGTGTCTAGGACACTGGGGTTAGCAGCTACACAGTCAGAAAACATTGTGAGATCTTATGTGATTACAAACCATCAAGAGCCTAGTCCTAATTCTTCTCCAAATTACATTTGGCAACAGGGCAAGGTAGTAGTCCAAAGCACTGCTTTCATCTGGGCTGAAGGACAGAAGTCACCTATACCCTTGCTCTCTTATCCTTTACTGACAACTTCTTTTGGGTTTCTCATCTAAACACTAGTAGTGCCTTAAAGAGTGAGTCCCTGGTGAGATGTCACAACCCTGGCACTGCAGATTCCTTGGCAACTATTCCTTCGAGCAGAGCTTCCTGCAAGCAACCACAAAAGGGTTCATAAGTACTGTCTGAGCAGTTGAAGCTCTGTAAGCAGCTCTGCAGAGGGTGCTGGCAGTCACCACGTCTGGTGGTATCCCAGTAACTACCATGCACAGCCCTGTATGAATGATGTGCAGCCATCATCTCCTTTGGGGACAAAAGGGAGCATCACAGCAGAAAACAGAGAAAAATTGTCTCCCCCAAACCTTAAAAATCGATCAGTTCTATGATACCTGCAGGGATCCTTTTGATCACAGACATCATAGACTGTGCTAATCCTGAGTATGGTGCTTGTTTCCAGGTTTTATTTGGAGAGGACATGCACTTTACTGTAAGCACTTTATTGTAGGCAGCAGCCATTTATCACCGTCAGACTTGCAAGAGTATCAGAAGAGTTAAAACAAAATGCCAATACCACGATTTGCCATTTACAATACAGTGCATGTTACTTCCAGATAGAATATTGAGGTAGCATAACAACTTACATGTATTAACTGTGCTATAAACATCTAAATTGCTGCTGATTTTTTTTTAGGATCAAAGAGACTTAAGTAAATATCAGTCCACTTAACTGCTAACAGTTCCACATTGTTTGTCAGACACCAGGAATCATCTAGATCCCCAGCACCAGCTAAAGGGCTGCAGAGATAAAGCACAAGAGAACGTCTTACTCAGCAGAGCCTTCCCATTAAAACCCAGTATGCTTCAAACACACATTTATCAACAACCAGAAGAGCCACAGGCCTAGGTTTCAAAATACAGCAACTATTTGAGGCCCTTATCTCATAGCATTTTAGTTGACTTGTGTTTTTTCCTAAAAAACCCCATTAGTTTTAAAGAATGTTTTTATGAATAAAGCAGAGTGTTCTGATGAATGTACTGCTGGAGTTATGGGACTTTTTAGGTATTTGTTTCTCTACTCATTAGTTATTTGCTCATTTTTTCCCTTTCTGCTTCACAAGCAACTTTGCCTTACCTCATAAAATCAGATATAATTTAGAACAACTAACATAACATAAAATTCAAGAAATTTTTTTTTGTTATTTTAGTATAAAGGAATAATGTCCTAATCTTGAAACTTCCCAGCAGCTATTCCTGTATCTCTCTTTACAAACTTCAGCCTTGTGCGTCACCCAGAGAAATCATTTTATAATAGGCAACATTATAGAAACATAAAAGCTTCTTAGGAAAAGGCTCTTTCAGCAACCCCCAAAGCTCAGTGGTTTGGAGAATAACACTGCACAATCTCATACAGGCTTAGTCAAGAGACTGGTTTTAGCACCCAGCACCTAAGGTGCTAACCAGCACTAAAGTACTTGTGGATAAACAAATGGCCCTGAAAGATCCACTGAGCCACCCCTGAAGAAAAAGTTCCAAATCCCTCTATGAGGGATGCACATTTTGTACTGCTTCGTGTCTTGAATGCAGACTCTGTGGCACTTCATTTGGAGAATTACATTCTGGGTTAGTAGACTGGGAAACAAGAGAGCATCTCATGGTAGTGCACAAGAAGGAAGGGGACAAGTGCTGTTATTCAGCACATCAGGAGATGTTTGCCCTTCGGTGTGCAGTTGAGAGAATGTCAATAATAGGGACAATTCAAATGCCTGACATGTTTGGCCCCAGATAACATTAAGGAGAAAAAAAGCTAAATTGAAAGGCAAGCTCATTCTCCTCTTAATAAAATTTTTCTTATCTTTTCTCTATAAATTCTCGCTCTCAGGGGTTTATGTCTTGGTCATTTTAAAAATCACATCAGCCACAAATCTGCTACACAAATAAACAAACCTCAAACCTCCAGGCAGTTACCATTCAACTATGGACTTAAAATTAATGTTGCAATTTTTAGTTACCTCCAAGCAAAACATTTCTTAATGTTTTTAACTTTAAAAAAGAAAAAAATATGCATCTGTCTTCTTTAGGAAGAAGCAGAGAAGTGTACAAGTTGGACTGCGAGAGAAAGATAAATCAGATACAGAAGATGACTTCTTGTCATGCTTCTCACTGGCCACAGAACATTTTCACTTGGCTGAATCTCACCTTCAGTAGGCCCAGAAGCAATGATAACTACAAGAAGTGCAGCAGGTGGAGAGGACAGGATTGCACATGGCCATCTGAAAATGCTGAAAAACAAGTCTGAACCAAGAGACAGCGCTGAAGCACAGCTTCCCAGCTTCCCAACAGGCATTCCATAGAGGCTGGGTTTGCTCTTTTTTGAAAGTGGAGAAAGAAACAAAACATAACAACATAATTTAAGCATCAAAAGATAAAAAGAATGGGAGGAGAGGACCAGTTTCACCTTCATCCAACACAAGAAGGAATTGTTCCAATTCTTTTGCCTTGAAAATGTATGTAATTTTCACAGCAACTTTACATCCTTCTCTTGAGTTTTGTTTCAGGATCTAGTATAGCAGTGAGATGCACACACACTCATGGGTACAGACTGCCTTACTGGGAGGCTGGAGACAGCAAGGGAAGAGAAAGGAAGGGCAGATGCTATGGGTGGCACAAAAACTAAAGAGATATCAGATCTCCTGACTTGCCTGTATTTTGCTGCTACAGTGCTGTTCAGTACAGACAGATAATTCTGCACTGTAGGAAAGTCAAATAATATATATTTTTTTTAAATCTATTGTATCCAAGGCTGCTCTGAGAAAAAAATTACTGCAAGACAGAGCTGTTTGATGGAACAAACACCTGTAGCTTGTTCTGAATTTCACCCAAGGTTCAATTTCCCTTCAAGAGAGTCCCCTTCCTAACAGGGATGCTCTGGGAAGCACAGGCTCTTACCTGGGGGGCCCCACCTGTGCTGGCACCAAAGAAGGTATCCATCCTTACAAAGCTCCCTCAGATGACAAAATGAGTGTCCTTTGTCTTATGTTAAATTTGAAGAAACACTGGACAGGAGGAGGTGGCAGCTCAGGAATACAAGCCTCAGCAGATATTAATGTATAGCAGCAATAGAAGACAATCTTGTGGAAAAAGCCCTCTGTGGGCTGTCCATTTAAGTCTCCACTTGGCTCTGAACCTGTGTGTGGATTAGCCATGCAAGCAGCTCTGCCAGACCGACAGATTGGCTTGAGAGGAGGCAGACAAGTGACCCAGGTACCACAGACATAAAACATGGGCTCACTTTTTAATTGCACAGTACCCAGCCAGAAATGTTGCCCTTGCTGGCTGATCTACAAGACACAATATGCCTTTTTCTGTGCCAACACACAATGACATTTTATTCAGAGATTCAGCAGAATGACATCTGCTGCTGCAATGGCCAAGTTTCTGCCCTGGCAAAACTTGCAATGGATTTTAACAAGTGTCCAGGCAGGTGATAACATGGGAAAGTCTCCATCCCCTAAAAGGACGGTGGCTCTTCACAGGAATGCAAAGGGGGTAAGACCTGATTACGTAGGTGTGGAAAAGCTGCACACTTCAGATTTCTCTATGCATCATAGGCACCAGAGATGTTTTCTTGGTTGACCTGAGGGAATAACAGATCAGTGTGGGGAGTGCTATGATCAGCAGAAAGAGAGAGGAAGGAATGACAGAAATAGGCCTTCGGCACCCCAGAGATCCATAAAAAGTGGGAAAGCTCTGAGTGGGAGAATGTACCATCCTGACTCCAGGGTTGTTACATTCACTCCATGTACACTCAGGATGCAGGGAAATCCAAATACAGTATCTCCTCTCCACCAAGCTTTAGGGAAAAGAAAGGTGAAAAACTGTCCAGAGACATTCAGGAGTTACCAGACACAGTGACACAAGCAGTAGGAACCCAGTGCTAGATTCACACAGATGCACAAAACACTGGGCTGGAAAAGCTTGCAAAAAATTTCCTGGAAAACGTGTTGGCCAGCTACACAATCTTGCTGTGTTTTGAAGGAGTTTGCATCATCTTAAAATCAAGCAGAGGCTACTGAGAGAAAAAGGCCTGCAGGCACCAAACTTGTTAGGATTTTTTTAGTGCTTAGCAAAGTTAGTAAGCAGGCTGAAAGCAGAAGAGACTCTACAGACATAGACTTAAGGCAAAGGGGAAGCACTGAAACCAGCTTTTTATTCAGCAGGCTTCAAAATGTTAATAAAAAATTGCAGCAGCCAAAAATACTTTCTTTTACTGTCCCTGTATCCACTGTGAAAACATTTACTGGAGAGGGAAAGGCATGACACCAGGGAGGAACAAGGACCAGTGAAACCTCAGAAGTTTACACATTTCATCCTTGAGTTCTGCAAGAGATCAAAACACACAGAAAACCCTACAGAAAGCAGTAAGTGCTTTGCAGCAAACAAGCATCTTAGGCGGATGTCATCACTCAGATCACAGACAAGTACTTCCAGACTACCTGAAATCCTGGCAAGATTAGCCAATGCTCATGCTGTGCAGCAGATATCCTGATTTATGCCAAGGTCTCCTTGCTACGGTTGTCATAATACCACTTATTTCAAGGAATAGGTATTTGAGAATACTTCACAAATAGCTGATTGTGCAGGACGCAGAGGAGGGATTTGCAGGGTTATTGCAAGGACAGATCCTGTGCTGGTCACACATTGGACCTGGGGGGGGCAGAAACCCTGAGAAGCTTGTCGCTCCAGAGGGATCCTGCTTTTCCCCTGCAGAGCAGGGAGACTTGACTCTTGATGAGACTCAGAGGAAGAGCTTTCTCCATCCACAGCCCAAAAATTAAAGGTAAAACCAAAAACGCCTTTTTGGTAGGCTGTGAGATCAGAGATGAGACACGTCCCTCTCCTTACGCAGAGACCACTCCTTGGCTCACATCATGCCTCCTGGCCTTAGCTCTGCCAGCAGCATGCTCAAGCACGTGTTTCAAATTATTCCCTTTTAACCTCTCTGGCTTCAAGTTACAGAAGACCAATATAAAAAACCCCCAGGTTCACTGTAGGTGGAAGGGAGCAGGAGAATTTGATCCAAAAGGAGCAAAATCCTGCAGCTGTCATTGAGTTAAATATTTAACATGAAGCCTTAAATCACAGTGACCAGCAGAGGCTGAACTGCACATTTGTGTAGGATTAAGTCACATCTAACTCCAGGCTTTCCATGTACAAACATTTTAACAGCTACCTCCACACAGGGAGATTAAAAACAAGCAAATAAATGTAAAAATCGGAAGTATGTCTTCAGTGTGCACAGCAGGGGCCAACTGGCACATGGCTTTCACCATGCACTGCACCGCTTCCTCAGAGTCTCAACCAATATGCAATCCCTCCTCTCCTCAAAACACTCCTGAAACGAAGTCTTGTGGCTCAGACCTGCCAAGACTCCTTTATTTGGACTGAAACTCACTCACTCTTGGCAGCAGTTCGGCGCAATTTGAAGCTGGCTCAGACCTAAAGTGAAAAGATTAATGGGATATTTGAAATCTCACTCCCATTTTTCCTCAGATCTCACTTATGTAAAAGCTCTGATGTTGGCCACTGAGCTCCTTAAAACATAATCTGCACAATGTGCCACAGTAAATAAACAGATTTAAGCAGCAAGTCTGTTTAAAAGGAGTTTATTTAGAAAGCACACGCATCACTAAAGAGAGCTTATTTCTTATCTAACTCCAAGCACTTAGAAGGCAGTCCTTCAGGGCTGTTCTGCAGGCAGTGTGAGATTAATTTTGTTTGCAGCAATTATTTTCAGGATGTTCTCCACTCATATTATGATCCTGAAAGTTCCATTAGTTTCTTGGCTTGGGGATTAGAGAAAAGATGGAGATGTGAAAAAAACCACCAACTTTGGGCCAAATTTACCTGGAAGTGAGTACTTCCCTACCTCGGTGGACTGGCCTCCAGCAGAGAAAGCTACAAGAATCTAACTTATGTGGATCTGCAATCAGAGGATCTGATGGACAATAAGTTCTGCCCTGTTTCTCCACAATGACCTCATACACATCATATAAGGCTTCCAAACAGAGCCTGAATTACCTGAATTCCCACATGCACATTTAATAGACAGAACTGCAGATGCCTTTCCTGCAGAGAGGCTGGAGAGGATCTCAGCAACCATGAATAGACACATTCTGAACAATGACCATCATAGGACCAACCATACCAACCATCTTTTGAAAGCCAGACCACATCCCAGTGACAAGCTGTACCTTTTTCATATAAATCACAAGTGTCCAGGTTCAAGTAAAAAACAGCACATGTTCAGCAGCCTTTCGATGTGTCAGGCCAGTAAAGACTGAATTCCCTCAGGAAATCAGTGAAAAGTTGATATTCCTCCACTTGGAAGTTGATGAAGAGACCTGCTTATGCTTCCCATAGATTCTAAGCTCACAAGAGGGCAGGGACTTTAATTTAAAAGGTTACAGGAGAGAGAACTTGAACTGGTATGTTTCCTTTCTGCCATGCTGATGTGTTGGTTTTCAGGAGAACAGCAAATAGATATTGAAGCATTTTCTTTGGTGTTTATTCATCTGCACCTCAGGATTTAAATGTGGAAGAGGAGAGATGCACAGACCTTGCAAGCTGAGAAGCCTAATTCATGTGTTTTAATCTCAGAATATTATATTGTGATTCAAGACTTACTACTCCGATATGAAGTCGCTCAGTCTTTTATCATAGCAAGGAACCATATTCTGTAGTGTGGACTCATTCTGGCATTCACATAAAATGTTCCAGCACCCTGAAACCCAACATGCCATTTCTTTCCACCCTTCCTTGCTCATGCTCCCACAAACATGCCCAAGTTGCTAACTTTAACGTAAGAGAGACTGTAGGCTCCCTCTGCTTTTTAATTCTGGTTTTCTGTGCCTTGTATTATACATAAGGCATCACCATCTAACTGGTTCCTGAACATTTTTTTTTTCTTTTTTTGTTGATGTCAAAGCCTGTAGCTGCAGATCTGAGCACACATGCTTGGTACCAGGCCCATGCTGACCGCACACCTGTTGAGTAGAAAATTACCACCTACAGTAAACAGCAACTGTTACTTGTACCAAGTGGTTCAATACTGTGATACGTGTAAAAATAGTGTAGAAAAATTAGGTGCTTCCACTGTTTCAAGAAATTAATTCTACATTGCACCTTATTGCCCCACATTGCCAAACACACTGTTGTGCAAGTAACTGTGAACACTAACCCTGCCATATGCATCATTAAAAGTGCATACCCTTTTAATGGGATTTCATTTATAACCCTTCAACCCATGAAACATAAGGCTGATGACTGACTGACTGGTATGAAAAAATGACAACCGCAGACTAGTGACATTTCAATGCACAAATAGCTAGGTTGGAGATTGTAGGTTATTTTTCTTATGTTATTCTACCAGCATCTTTCTTAGAAGCTCCTCTGGCTTTCAGTTTGAGACATGGAACAATGTTCTTCTTGCCTGCAGCCAAGGAGGCTGAGCTAGTTTGTCTACCTGTAATCTGATCTTAGCTTCTTTACACATTTGATTATTTACTGGAACAAGGAACAGATTCTCAAACAAATTGAGTGAAACATCTTGAAGGCATCTCTAGCAACCTGAAATAATTAAATTAAAACATTCTGTAAAAGCAGGGGTCAATGACACCAAGCTACACCATTATGACATTTCATAGACGACTTGGCTGAATATAGAAATGTCATGGTTTTTTCCACTGCAGCTCTCTGACTCTGGCTCTGGGTGATGCTTTCTATGAATTTTTAGTGCCATGAGCCTTTCTGGTCTCTTTCAAGGTCACAGCATTGTGTGCTCTGACACCTCTCACAGTTACTCTACATTTTTCAGCTTCTGCTCATTACTGCAAGCTGGCAAACACAATGCTTTTTACTTTGGATTTAATGCTGTAAATCCAAGTCATTCCGTTCTAGAGAAATAAAAATCTCTAAACCTACTACTATTTTTATATCAAAAAATACTCATGAAAGGGGCTGACACAAAAAAAATGCAGTATCTACTTTCCTTTTAAAACCAGTTCACTTTCCAAAAGAGACAAAGTAAGAACTAGTATTTTGCACACAGAAGGGACCATGCGGCTATCCTGAGCCAATGTGACATAATCAAAAGTAAGATCCACACACAAATTCCAGTACAATTTAAAGCCATTTTATAGGGTAAGTATCCGCCAAAGTACTGGATGATTTCCTAGTGTTTAATACTGCTGGTCCAACCACTGTGAAGGTAACTGGAAGTGTTCAGCAACAGGAACATGAAGCTGGAAATCAAACACCCAAGGAAAGCTTGGTTTGCACTGACAGAGCTTATTGTAAAGCTGCATTACACTCATCTCCTTGTTTCTTTCAGGTGAACCCTTTAAGTATTGGGTTTAGACTCTGTGATCTCTGTGCTGCAGGCATTTGGAATAAATTCAAGAGCACAGATTCAAGCTATTTATCCTTCCTGGACACCTCTGGCATCACTGCAACAGCTGCAGCTTCTTTCAGTCACTCTGATATGACACCTTTAGAAACCACCTGCCATGGGACCAACTAGCTCACCAAGTACCGTGGTTTTTTTAGTTAGCTACAGAAGAGAGTAAAACATACAAAACAAATGTACAAAACTCATGCTTACTTTGTTTTTATTAATGCTTTTTTCTTTGTTGCGTGACACATTTCAGCTCCTGAAAGACAGTTGTGTTTCTCAGGCTTCTCCAGTGGTATCTCTTGCACAGAGCAGAACATCCAATAGGAGGATAGTACTTTAGTTGACAATGAGCAATTCCCCCCTTGGGTACTCCTAGGACAAAACCATACAATAAGTACAGTAAGTGCATGGTTTGAATCAATAGTGCATCAGCGAGATGTCAGACCTTCAGGTGATATAACTGTAGAGACACAAAAGAAGAGCTCTCTATAAATGAAATTTCTGAAACTACTCTAATGCTTCCTAATGTGACCATGCTGAAATAGGTACAGAGACACCCTTTTTGCCATAAAATAGGATTTATACCTGCAGCAATCCAAACAGTACTGATACACATCTGCAGCTTTCTAATAGTCTCTGTTAGGATAGCCCTAGAGATTTTTGTTCAGAGCAAGCCCCTGTCACACCTGGTTTTATTTTAAACCTTTACAGACATGGACCTTCCAGTTCAAACCTAAAATCCTTAAGCATCTTGCTATAAGACTGATATCAAATGAGCACAGTGGCGATGAGGTCAGTGAACCAAAACCTATAATCCTTTATGAAATGTCAAGTCCTCTCCAGCTTGCAGAATTGTCTGAAAAAATCTGGTATAAAAAGCCAAAATGTCACTCACTAAAAGTGTGTAGTTGCAGCTTGTTAATAGAGGCTGCTCACAGAGCTTTAAGCAGGTAACAGGCATGACTAGTTTTCTGGATGAGGTGCAACATGCAAACATGCAGTGGTTTACAAGTATGTTCAAAGCAAGACTTGTTATTTTTAACCACAACTGAAAAATACCTCACTGGATTCTTCAAACACAAGTGAACTTCAAAGCTGATACATCTGTTCAGATCCTGCTATGAAGGACCAACTGAAATTTAGCGGTTTTACTTCCAGTGTTACCACCACCAAACCATCTGAGATCAAATGCAAATTGAAGTAACCAGCACCAAAACTCCTTCCACTCACTTTAGGATATAACCTGTGTCTGGTTTATAAGGCATTGGAGCAAGAGCTGGTTCTTTTCCTTTTAACTTCCATGTAATGCTTCTCATATAATACTTAGTATTGTGAGGTCCAGGAATGCTGCCTCTACTGATTGTAGAATGTAATTAAAATTCCCCATGACTTCTTTCAGTCTTTTTACTACTGATTTACTACAATCATCTCTAAAGTCTTCCTGCAATCATTAAAAAACCTCAGGAACAGTAAAATGAATCCTAGCAAAGACACCAGTCTTTTAACGCCATGAACATCAGAGCCATTGCTCTCCCCAGAACAGCGACACTGGGCTGAATGAAAACCACAAAAGTGGGAGCCCTATGTAATGAAAGAATACTTAAGGGTGGGCATGTTCCTTTTCAAGGATTTTATTATTTTTGGATGGTCTCCTCCCCATTGAAAATTGATGTCAAATGGTGGGAACTCGTCCAGAACAGGCAGTCCCATTACAGGCATCACTACTACTTCTGGAAGGACATGGGCTGTATTTACCAGTGATTCTTCAGGTTAAAAAATGGAGACACTCTCATCTCACCAGATGCAGAGTAGTTGTTCATAATTCTGAAGAGGGAAAGGCAGGGTTTGACATATTTAATATCACACATTACAGCAGCCTGCCAGGACATAAAGGGGGCCTGTGGGGAAGATGAGAAGGGACTTTTACCAGGGCACATCACCATAGAATGAGAGGAAATAGTTTCAAATTGAAAGAGATGAGATTCAGATTAGATATTAGGAGGAAATTCTTTACTCTGAGGGCGGTGAGGCAATGGAACTGTTTGCACAGGAAGTGTTTGTTGCCCCATCCATGTAAGTGTTCTAGGCCAAGCTGGATGGGGCTTTGTGCAACCTGGTCTAGTGGGAGGTGTCCCTGCCTATGACAAGGAGATTGGAACTAGATGATCTTTGAGGCCATTTCTAACCTAAAAGATTCTATGATTCTCAGATGGGCAGTGCTTAGCACCAAACATTTACTTTCTCTATGTCAATTAGTCTGTGGTTCTTGGTCAGCTCTTTAAGCAGGAGCATCAAGAGCTGCTCAAGAGCAGTTGGATCACCATCCAATAGGCACAGCACCAAGCATGCACAGTACCAAGTACCCACAACACCCATTCTACAAACAAGACATGGAGAGTGGTTGTGAGCTTTACCCAAGGCAACTGTTCCCTTACCCACTAATATCTGCACATGTTTTATGTGACTTCTTAGTTAAGAATACAATAAAAGTAGTTTCCATAGCAATTTCCACATCACTTCATATTTGTTACTTTGAGAGTCACAGCAGCTTTTTATAGAAATTCTTACCAACACACCACGTGAACTTTTTGATTTTTAGATGCTTTGGAGGAAAAGAGACATCTTAAATTTCCTGAGATTTCAGAATCCTATTGAAGAGTGTGCCTTTGTTTCAAAGGGGAACACTATATTGCACAGTAGAAACTTAACACATTTCAGTGGAGATAGAAGAAATTGGCTCATTCCAGAAGTATTCATCATCCACAAAGAAGATGGAAAAATTTCTGCCAAAAAGAAGTCTCTTGCTCTGTCAAAGATACAGCATGCTTAAAGAGAAGTTTTGTTTCCATGGTAACTGAATTTGCAGTAAGAACATCCCCTGCATCAGACATTGCTAAATCAAAAACCCAGTTGCTTTTGTTCATGCAGCAAGCTGTGTTTTTAACCCTGCCTCATCCAAACAAACATTCAATTAGTATTTTGCTTTCCCATTTTCCTGTCTACTGCTTCTCTTTTCAAATAAAGATAGAAAAAGCGAGAAGACTCAACTAAATATGAGAAACCTGATCATGCAATCTCAATAATCAGAAATAGCTCTAGTTCTCAATAGCATACCAGGGTTTTTTGCCCTTTTTTTTTTTAAATAGCAGCAACAATCTATTAGAGACAATTAATACTTATGCACAGGCCACAGATACAAGTTCTTTACTTTCTTCACCTCAGATATAAAACCTAACCCTTCCCTCACACTGTCTATTTCACCCTTTCCCAAAGAAAGGGTAAAAAAACATTCTCAGCAGCCAGCTTTGAAGGGACAGCTACCTGGAGCACAGACAAATGTGGGAAAAGGTGATGCAGAACTGAAGGTCCTCAACAGCCAGATTTTGATCAAACACCTGTTTAAAATTCTCTTCTTTACCACAAAAACTGGCAATGGCTTCACTTCAATCAATCAGATTGACTGGTCAGACTAATACCAGGCGCTGGATTTGAGGCAAAGGTTGTTAGCTCGAGCTTCTCACCTTACACATTGCCAAAGCATCACATAATGCAGAAGCTTGTCTTAAGGCAGCAATAGGTGAAATGGTAAATCATAACCTTGTGTCAGAGCAGTAGCAACAGGCTGACAGCCTCATGGTTTTTCAGTGTTGCCCAGACAGATAAAAATGGGGAAAATGGTTCAATCCTTTACTGCTCTGGAGACTCATCTCTGGTGATCTCACATGTAGCATATATAATTTCTGCCACTGAAAATGAAGGACCAATTCAGCACTTGGGTTTCCAATCAAAGCAAAATCTGACAGAGACATTACAGTTACCAGCATCTTCTGGTAGCTGCAAATGATCTATTGTCATATGCAAGTTATGAACACTGTATGGAAATAGAAGAAAAAAAGAAAAAAGTGTTTAAGATATAGAAAACAGAGCTCAGACAGAATTAGTTGCTGTAGCATTTCTGACCAGTGTTTGCCAAATTGCACAATTCTCAGTACAGAGGAATTTGTTTCCTTCAGCAAACAAAATGGCTCAAAACTTCTTTCTATATAAAAGAAAGAAAGAATTACAGCTGCAAGCAAGTAAACCTAGTAAAACAATAGGCACTGAATGTTTCCATTTAAATTTATCTGAAGGATCAGAGTCATCATTATAGAAGTTGCACAACATTTCCCAGTATAAAGTTCTTTATGCCATTGCCAAGCTTTAAGCTGAAAGCTTAGATGCAGGGTGTATGCCTCAAGCAATTTCTTTTATCCTTTTTTTTTTTAATTTTAGCTAAAGCAATACAGCTGTTTCTGAATTAAAATGAAGAAACAGTGCATTGCTTTGACCACAATAAGCAGCGTTCAACTTTTACCTTATTTGTGCCTATCCATCCTGCAACTGAGAGCACAACTCAAAGTTTTGACAACTAGTGGCGCTGGAGCAAGAACATTTTATGCCATCTCCAGGAAAACGCACACAAATTTAGCCATTTTACCAATTTTGGAAAGTAAAGCCTCCTTTTCCAGAAGTGCAGCATTCTACCCTTTGGCCTTATAATGTATTGTTTTGTTGACTACTGCCAACAGCATTGTCCAAAGACCCCTGTAATGTGCAATCAAGCAGGCAGAAGATGGACACTGAATAAAACATACCTCTTTCCCTTGGTTCTAGATTTTCAACAGCACACTGCCCATCAAAAATTCTGACCGCACTGACTGTAGAAACAAACAAAAAGAAAAAGGCACAAAAACAATCAAGCCCAAATTATCAGCTTCTGGAGATGGGAATTTTTCAGATTCAATTTCAGCAGAGTTTGCCATATGAAAAGCAATTGAGATTTTTTTTTTTTTTAATTTGGAGCAGAGCAAAATGAGTCTTTCAATTAAGTTTGTGTACAAAAGCTGAGATTCTAAGTCCTTCCAAAAAATCATTTTCTTCTACTTTTATTGAGTTACACAAAAAGTTCTCATTCAAATTTTATCTACAAACAAGTCTGTTTACTAAGTCAAATCTAGTGATATCAACAGTTTAATTCTCCAGAAAACACAATGATGAATGAGACTCCTCTCAGCCCATTAATGATCGGTGTCTAACAAGGTGGAATTAAGTGATCTCTAGAGATTCCCATCTCTCTCACCTGGCTGCTGAATGTAGCTAAGACCAGGCAGCAAAAACTACATGAAATGTGTTCTATCTAAGGATTAATTTTATTAAAACTACTGAACATCAACTACTTGTGCTCAGAAAAGAAGGAACTGAAGGATAAAAGCTTGGCTTTCCTCATTTCTGCATGTGCTCATGGCCCTAAGTCAGAGATTCTAGCTGCAAGCATCAGCTTGACCTGTGTTGCTTTCATCATGCTTTAATGAGTTTTCTTTAGAACTGCAATATGAAATACTTAGAAATAGAGTAACAATTTATTAGCACTGAGAAGCATTTCTGAATCCTGCTGAGTCAAGGTCTGTGTGGAAAGGTTCTCACCATGTCAAAAAGTTCAGAAAGGATCCAGGCTGGGAATACAGCCCTTTTACAAATATCAGTCATGATTTACATTTTAGAAAAATAAAGAAGTAAATAAAACCTCTTCCTTTAGACATGCCACTAACATGCAAGCGCATGCCACAACTCCATTACAAGGGGCAAAACAAACTTGTCTCATTACTTTTTTTGGTAGCTAATTTTGCCTCTAACTCCTGCCAAGGGAGCTCAAGTTCTTCTGTCTAATATCTTCTTTCTTTCATTGTGTTACTTGTGCTTGTTCACTTTAAAATGATGACTGAACATTTTTTTTTATATTCCAAGTCAAACAGTTCCACATAAGGATAAATCCCTCCTCAACATATTGGTATAACAAAAAGTTGTGTCTTAGAACAAAACAAGTTTTGTTTTGTCCTGTAATCCACTACACAGACTCACAACTTGGAAGTATCCATTTCTTCCCCAGTTTATGTTTAGTCTCACTAACAAGTAGATGACAAAATTGATATATATATTCAGCACAAACTGGGTGGCATACTTCTGAGCTTTCTTTACAACTTTCTATAAGTTACTCATACCTGAATGAGGAAATTACTACATCAAGCACTAGAGCTTAATAAACATTACCAATTTCTGTGTTTTCCCTTTCAATCTTAAAACTGACATTTATGATTATAACAAATAAAGCTGATGCTGTGAAAAGATTGAAATACAGAAAGAGATATTTGATGATCTATTGCTCATGGGTCAAGAATTTTAAAAATGAGACTGGGAGGACAAGCACAACTGAATCCAGCAGTCAATATGTTATAAATTATTAAAGAAGACATCTGTTCATACAAACTCTCTTCATGATTTACTCATTAGCACTTATGAAACAACAAGAGTTTACTAATGCAATTACCACAGCCTGTTACTCAACCCTTTACAACCTTCTGACAACTGGCCCTTCTGAAGGATGAGTAAAAGATGGCAATGAGCAATCTGGAAAGGGAGCATCATGTCACTCAGCCCTATCAAACTCCACAGACTGCAAGAAATGAGATGGCTCAGTGCAGTGCCACATCTCCAGAAGCCCATCAGCCTGTCAGCATCTTGGCACAGGAAGCCAGCAATTCTGTATTAGTTACTGCTAGTCCTGCAGATCCAAGTCTTTCTAGTCTTGCTGGTGCTCTTCTTCCAGTCATTCTGATCCCTAGAGCTCTGAGAGTTTCTGCCAATTTTGCTGCTGTTTCCAGAAATTCCAAATCAGTGTTTACATGCATTTCACAATGATCACTCCTAACAACCATTGAGAGAGACAATATTATCATGTTTTAATTTCCTATGATCTCCTGGCTAAGGCTGCATAGAATATTGTGAGTGCCAGATGGTCCAATTTATTTTATTTATTCTTTTGTCATCTTTGTACAGTCATAAGCACTTTACACATTTTGCCATTTAAAATTATAAACACTTTTCTGTCATCCCTCAAATTCTGCCGATTGCCTTGGCTATTATTTTTGTTATGTCTTTAGCTACCAGTCAGCATCACAGGCATGCCAACACCATGGCTGAAGCACAGTGAAGAGAACTACATATCCCAAAATGCAAACACCTCTTAGACAAACTGACTATCAAGCAAAGCCTGATTGGTGGGCAACCACTGTTGCTACTGGGAAATCCTTTCATTGGCCTTGGATAGTAAAAGTCTAGTATGTAAAGCACAACACAATCAGCAGCATTTTTATGGCTCAGATAATGACATCGCTTTGTAGAAACATTTTTAATTCTCCTGTTAAGTCTAACATGGCTGAGGCAAGAGATGGATTACTTAGGTCAATCATTTGTAAATAATGGAAAGACCATCAGTTAGAAGTAACTGTCTTAATAACAGGTAGAAAATGCTGATACATTCCTATCTAACTTTGAAGTATGTCTGTGAAGAAAGATTCTTTGTCAATAACTAAATAAACAAAATGAAATAATTAAAAAAAAAAAACAGAAAAAAAAAATCCACAAACAACAAAGTTACAAAAAGGCCATTTGAATTCACAGCTTCAAATCAGCAAGTGGGGAAGTAGATACCTGAGAGATTTTCTAAGCAGAGATGAGCTGAAGCACTGTGCTGAGGCCGGATTCGCCTCCCTATCCAGGAATAACATATATTGGTTTAGCCTTTTAATTCCAGTATCTTTTTTTTGCCTGAGAATTCCTATGACAGACCCTACAACAGAAGGGAAAGCTGCTTTCCAGTTATAGATCTAACCAACAGGAATCTGGGATCCTTACTATCTGTTATCTGGAAGCAGTTCAATATTCCTTGTTTCTAGAAGAAAAATTATGAAGGTAACCACTGTATTATTCACAGTTAAATTTATCAACAAACCCCCGAAAACTTTATTCACAGTCTCAAGCTTCCTAGAGCCCTTTATCAGAGCTGCTTCTCCTCCGAATCACAGATTACTCTGGAACTGCCCCCCCTCTTGGTGTCCACATCATCTTCATTCTACCAACACTGATACAGTCTGGCTACACATGTATTTGGGTGCCACAAGCAAAAGGCCCTAATCAGAAAAGCATGACAAACATTCCACCATTATTTGAGCATTTCTACTCATTTTTACGGGGGACTTAATTTGACTTTTGTTTCTTTATTTTGTTTTGGCATTTATTGAGCTGTTAAGATTTTTTAAATTCCTAATGTCATGGAAAAGGCTGGGAGCTTCTTTACCAAGACCAACAACCATGGAGAGTTTTATTGTTCATCATGCCATATTGGTTGTCCTTTGACTCCTGTGTCACTCTAGCCACTTAATTGAACTGTGCATTTACCCAATTGTCAACTTGCAGAAATCTCTGCTGTAAGACAAAGCAATGTGATAACACAGGCCTGTTGATCAGGCAAAGAAAGAGCTTCCACTTCATTTGTATGGAAAATGGTAATTTGCAACAGCCTTAACACATGAAGTATTCTGGATCAGATAACATAATCATCAGCCCATGCTCCTCAGAGGCCAGTAACTCTTGTTTGGCGTATCACCTAGCAAGAAAGCTTGGCTGTCTGGAAAAAGTGCTAATTAAATAAAACTGGTTTGAAAAAACTGTATCTGCACAGGAGAGTTTGGCAATTTTTTTTTCCCAAAGCATTTTGCTTATTTGAACAAAAAACTACATTTTAGCTTTAATTACATTTTGACCAGCTGTACTGCTGCTTCCCAGGGAACTGCAGCACAGAAGTCAACACACAGACTGGATGAACTTTTTTTTTTTTTTTCCCTTTGGAAGTGCTGTAAGTCAGCTGTTTGACCGATATTTTCCCTGGTTGAGAGCCACATTGGTTATTAGCCTTACAGTCCAATTGCAAATCTACTGCCTGGGGAAGCAGCTAATCCAGAGTCCTGCAGCTGTATCATAATCTAAATTACCATTTCTGGAACTGTTGGAGATGTGGAAATATTATTATTCATTTGGTAGAAGACTGGAAGTTTTCCAGGCAGCTCAAAGTAACAAAGGTGTTACTTCTTAGACTTTTAATGCAAATGTCACTAGAAAGAGCAGAGACAGAGAACATCAGGTTCCTGGCTCAAACAATACCCTCACAGGCAGGTATCTATCTGGGTTGGGGAAGGGAAATTTCTTTTTTTTCTTATATAAAGACACCAGTTGGGATTCTTTCACTGTAAGCACTTAGCAGTTGTTTAGACATCACTGCGGTTAAATGGTGCTGGAAAGTAGAGTAAGGCAAACAGCACTGCAAATCTGTCTTCATGCTACACAGGAAGGAAGTCTTGGGCAAGTTTCTAAACAAGCTGCAACTGAGCCTGGATGTTATTTATTCAGGCATCCTGAAAATATCTTTAAGTGGCTGGGACGAGGGGTGGGGTGGGTATGTGACAGAGGACTGCAATTAACACCCCTTTCCTTTGGAGCCAGTAGGGTGGTGGCTGAGGCTTGTTCCTCTGCTTTGTCTCTGTGGCCCTAAGTGGAGATGAGACTGGCAGGAGCTGATGGTAAGAGAGCCTCAAACAGGATCAAACCGCTCTCTGCTTCATGAGACCATTCCCAGGACCAGGCACTGCCTCTCAGATCTCCCCCCTTCTGCTAAAGGGCACCCAGTGTGGGGATTCCTGAGGATCTCATAAATCAGCTCCTGGATTGTATCACCAGTCCAATGGAAAATTAATTAAAACAATATTCAAAAGTGCAGAACAGAAAAATATTATCGACATTACTAGCATTACAGGAGACTTGGTTTTTTCCCTTTCAAAAATCCTCAGATACTCTATGGGCATCAAGTTCTCTCAAAGTGCGGATTGAGTAACATGCATATGGGACATTTCCCATGACTCAAGGAATTGAAGTAATCTTTTCCTCCTGGCATAGCCTAACACAAAATCCACAACTATCAGAATCCACAACTACCAGAGCTTCAGGACGCTTGCAGTTCTTGTGAATGTGATGTTCTGCCTTGGGCAGGGAGAGAACACGGTTACCTATTTGCCATCCAGATCTTCCCCTAGTGTGGATATTGAATTCTGAGCCAGGTGGGCAGACCTTGGTCCTGTTCCTAATAAAAGAAAGACTACTGTTCCCATTCAAGTCTCTCTCCAAGAAAGTGAGAAGGTGCCGCCTCACCAGAAATACCATGTCCTTAGTTCACAGAGGGATATTTCTGAGGTACCGATCGCACGCGAATGTCCTGTTCCTGTCTGGCCTGGCGCTGCGCGGCTTCGGCCGCCCTCTAGTGACTGGCTCAGGAAACAACCCAATTCCAGCCCGAATTCCAGATCGCTTTCCGGAGCCGCAGCTTTGCTGACCCAGCGAGCAGTCGATACTTAGGAATGCAGACGTGGTTCTGATGTGATATGTGCGTTACTAAGTACACATTGGCAGCTGCTCTCTGTTTTCCGGGAAAAAAAAAAAAAAAAAAGGTATTTCCCACCAGCAGAAGCCATGTACACGTAGACCACTAGAAGTGGCAGAACTAGCAGATAACAAAACACTGCCCAGTTATTCGTGTATTGAAATCATGAGCACTTGTCTTTCCAGCAAACATTTTTCAGCCGTGAAGTGAAATGGTTCCATTCAGATTCTGTACTTTTGTTACAGGCAGAAATTGTTGCTCACCTGCCACATTTTGTCCCAGTTTACCAGTTTGGAGAGAGAATCTTGAGAGAGGCACTTCTGTAGCTAGTGTTTTTGCTCAGTGCCTCCGCCCTTGAACACTCAGCCAGGCTGAGGTTCAAATCCCCATTGCTCAGCCATGGACACTGGGCTTATTCCAACTAAACCACTGTGTTTTGGTGGTCTTTTTTCTTTTAGTCCCTGAAAATTTTCAGAACAAAAAGATAGTATTTGGATCCACTTCCCCAACACCTTCATTGTGCCAAAGCTATATCAAGCACTCCTACAAGCCTGACTAAGCGTCTGTAAAGAAAATTCAGAGTATGAAACAGCTGCATAAACACTTTTTGGCATGTTTCATACCAGCCTTATATGTAAAATTTGAAACACAGAATAAGCTTCAGTTTTCACTACATCAAACCTCATTATATTCTGATCTCGCAAGCGTTGGAATAATTTATCTTGTCACAGTCTGATGAGACTCCAGTGCCAATGTTCCCCTGACCCACATACTCCCTTCTGAGCCATTTTGAGGGAAGGATCTAAAGACCTATTTTTTTTAATTACTTTATAGCATGTGATTAAGATAACTTGGAATAAACTCAAGGGAAAATGAGGACAGAAAAATTAACTCTTGATAAAGCTGCAAGTTGCTAACGTGAAGTACTCATTTCGTAAAAAAATAAAAAATATATTATGACCTGGAATTGCTTCCCTATTCTGTAAGGCCAAACTTCATTATTTAAGTTTTTTACTTTGTAGAAATGCACACTTAAATTGAATTCTGTTACAAGTTTTGGGTATCAGTTTTGGGTATTAAATCACAGAAGCCAGCACCTCACACAAACTCAGGCAATTTAAAATCACCACCCAGGACATGATTAGAGTGCAAGATGGAATGAGTGCTTCTAATGGATACAGGGATAAGTTACTTGTCTTTGCAACATTCCCAAAAGTCTCATTATCCTTTTCCAGCCCTGCCCAAATGTTTCTTCCTTCCCAGGATGGATTGCCTCCAGTATGGTGTGCACCTCTAGTTCCTGACTCAAGCTCACAGACTCTGTCTTGCTCTCAGTGAAGTAGCATAGAAAGATTATTACCTCCCAAATCAATCCTGTTCCATTTGTACTATTTGTTTCTTTTTTAAAAAAGAGTGAGTACCAGTGACTACTATGCCAGCTTCAAGATTACTCAACTCTGATGCTGTAGCAGGAAGCATACAGGCAAATGTGCTCAGCTGCAAAGTCTTGAAGAATGTATATTATTAGAGCCCAGAGAAGTTATTACTGACAAACAAAGCCTAGAGGTGCTTCATGAGTTCATGGACATGACAGATACTCATCACTGGCAGAGTTTACACATGATAAAAAAATTTATTTATCTCAGGATTTATCTCTTGCTTCCTTGAAAAGCAAATTACAAAAGTTAATGATACTTCTGACATTAACAGTTATTTTGATTTTTTTTTTTAATCAGTAAAGACACTTCCGGGTTAGTTTTGTTTACAACTGTTCAAACCAAACCAGAAAAGAGTTCAAGTTTTGGAGTTTCAGAACTTCGAATATATGTCTAATTCACTATCATTAACTAGATCAGTATAACTTCAGGGTTCTCCTCCATTTTATAATTCCTGAAATCACTCAGCTCCAAAGACAGGCCCAGCAAAATCTCAAAGATCTCAACCCAGCAGCCAAAAGTCACAGTCATGAGACAGTTGACTCTGAATGCCTTGGCTTCCTGTGCCTGGCTCATTGCCTAAAAATAAGTGAATGAGAGCTTAAAGCATGATGTAGAAAGTACAAGAAGTCTGAGCTTCTCCTTCACAAAGGTTCGGTGTTCTAACAATCAAAACACAACACAGTAATGAGAAGTCAATCTGTACATGTCCACTGACTTTCCCCATGGAATCTTTCCCTGACCTGCCTCCCACCTCATGGAGGAAGAAGGCCATCATCCTTGTGCCCATCACCTCACCTACAAGCCTATCAACAGAACTGGCAAAATCATCCCCTGCCCCTCACCAGGAGATGTGTGTACACACAACACAGAACTACAGATACAAATTTTGCTTCTGATGAGCTCTGGATAAGGAAAGAAAACACAAGTTAATGTCAGATATACTCCTTCTCTCAGCATTTGAATGACTCTGGTAACTTAATGGTTTCTAAACCATCATCTCATTTTAGGGGTAAATTAATCCCACCAACCTATCAGCACATGCAACACTTAATGAAAGTAGCACTAACACTTCCACCTTAAGCACTATGTGTTAGGCTTTAGCAGGACTAAACTGAAGATTTTAGCCTTCTGCCTCAAGTATCTGAAGTCCAGTTTTTAAGAATTCAAGAACTAATTCTGTAATTCTCCCTCATTTTATGCCTTGTTTTAAACAAAGTCTGATTTAACTGGCATATTTTTCTTTTTCTTGTAACATGCAAAAGTGCCAAAGAGCTTTGGATATAGACATTTCCTTGAACAGTGGTAACATGTGAAACTAAGTGCTCATTTACTGTTTACACAATAAATTGTACTGATAATTCCGAATGCAGCACACTAGCCTAAAACTTTACCTTGGAGAAACAGGCTTTAAGAGAAGGTAATGTGATGGAGCAAAAAGGAATGAGGTGGTGTCCTTAATTAATAAGAAAACTGAGTTTGGAAAGATAGTTAAATTACTATTAATTCTACTGCCCCATACTGGTTGGCAGAAGGATACATGCCATTGGCACGGAAGGATAGGAAATGATGCTGCAGAAGTGCAAGTATGCAAAGATATCGCAAGAGAAGCTGCAGAGAAAGCTAGCTGCTTTATTTCTGAAGATCAGGATCTCTCAGTAGACAATAACTATACCAAAAAAATCTCTATACATTAAATCAGTCACATCTGTTTCCTTTTTATCCATCAGGAAGAAAAATCAAGTCAAAGGCTCTATCAAACTTGTCAAAACAAGAGAATGTTCCTACATGTCAGCCTCATCAATCAACTGCTGCCACTGAAGGAAATGCAGTATTAGGTTTCACATGGATAATAAACACTTTTTATATTTGACATTGATTTCTAGCTTGTCATTTTTTATTAATACCTCAGTCCCAAAAGGAAGAAGGAGTGTGAAGCAAGGCAGAGAGATGAGATGTACTGCATATGATCTTGCTGATAACTTGCATTGGTCCTATCCAATGAAGAAGGTAAACTCTACTGTCCAAGTGCTCTAGGGCTTTTGTAAGTCTATTTCAATCATGCTTTCACAGTCAGAAGAGAACAGGAACGATAATGTCAGGATTGGCAGAAAAATCTAGCTTCCATATTATAAATTTGTCCAAAAGGACAGGTAAATTACACTGTTTTTTTCAGATTCATAATATTTTTTCAATATTTGTTACTTAGGAAAGTGTCTGTGCCCCACGGCAAAGAACATTTTCAGAAACTGCACCCAACCAATTCTGCTGCCATCTTAACTCCAGTCCAGTCTCAGGATGAAATCAAAAACAACAGGTTCATGAAAACACAGGGCTCTTCATGGCATCCATGTACAGAGACATAGCAGTAACCCACTTCCATTCCTGGCAGGATGCCTCACCTGAGGCAAGTAACTTATCCTTGGCTGACTGGGTTTTCTCCATCTGTATACAAAGCAAAATTACTACCTGACGGCAAGAGGGCAAATGATTAGTTAATGTTTGTAAAGTGCTAAGAATTGTTATGATAGACCATGCTCCTGCCAAATGCAGGAAAACCAATTAATCCAGCTCAGTGCCAATCCATCTCAGTTCCAATCAATCGAGTAATTTGCTTTCTGAACGCTATTTCTATCAGTTGTACATGTATTTTCCACCTTGTTTTAATACAAGTATAGTTTATGGGGGGGAGGGAGAAGGAGGGCATAAACTTAAACCTAAGAGTGAAGTTAAATTTCACATTAGTTTTCCTTCCTTACAAAGTACTTACTCACCTGTGATCTCTGATCTAGCACCTAGTGAGGCACCAGGGCAATTAATAATTTTTACAATCAATACCTGGATGTACCTTAAATGAAATAACTGATGAAATAAGATTAAGATGTAAAACTGTGGCTTTTTGGTGAAGCAAATGCTTGGGAGTTGCTCTCAAACTACACTAAACTGTTTCTGCTGTGCTATTAGGCAGCCAGTGTGCTGTGGCTGCTGTTTATTGTAGTAACTGTTGTCTCACTGTTGTCTCCAACCCCCTTCCTCTATTGGGTACCATAATTTATTTCTCATAACTAAGTACAGTGTTTTTCACAGGAATGCTTTTGTTCTGTGTCCTGCCTTCCATGCAGGGCTTTAATACAGGTCTTTTAATTGTGGTCATTCTGCATCAGCTTGTGCTGCTGTAAGGGTAAAATAATCAGTCGCATGCCTCCAGGGTAATCTTGGTCTTAGGGTAACTAATAAACTGAATTTTAAACTAAGAAACGGAATTTTAAACTCAACGCCTCATAGTCCAAGCAATTTCTGCTGATTCAGATGTGTGTGTGACAAGCAACTGCCCTGGGGAATCCAGTGCTGATCTCACATGCTCCTGAGACGGGGGAAACCATTCTGCTTGTATCCACCACAGATGGGTCTTGGCACAGCTGTGCCAGAGTGGGAGGATTTTAAAGACAAGCCATGCAGATGGGCATGCAGCAGTAGAATTACTATAAAAGCTGAGCTATAAGTCTTTAGAGACTCCTTCTTTAAGAAATTACAACTCTGCAGTCCCTGGGTTCCTATCTCACACTCTTGAGACCTACTTTTCTAGCAGATTTGTAGTATGCACTCAGTGGCACTCAGCAAAGTCATGATAATCAGGAAAGTTTCAGGATAAACTGGCAGCACATGAAGCTAATTCAGCTATGTTAGTAGTGCCCCAGGAAACATAATACCTGTTCTTTCAGTGTGTAGTAGAAAGATTCATTAGAAGTTTGTTTTGAAGTAATTTCTGTGCTCTTTGTTCTTTCTCAGTTCCTTTAAAGTTTTTTTTTCTCCCCTTGAAAACAAATCATACTTAGAATAAAGAGACTACTGACCTACATTCTCACAGCTGTATTATACTTAATTGTGAGGCATGTCAAATGAAATTCAGGAGCGAGGTGATCGACACAGAGACAGGCTGCAAAATCACCAGCCTCTCAAACTCCTAAGCTTCTCAGTTGAAACTGTTAGAATAATCTCTTTGAAAGATCCAAACAGAAATTTTATTCCAAGACACACCAGAGGAAGGTTTATCACATTGTAGAAAAGCCACTTAATTCCAATGTATGGACCAACCTGAGCCAAACAAAAGCACATTAAAATCAGAATATGTGTTGCCTAAAACTAGCTCCATATTCAGGGATGTTATGACCAGATTGATGCGATCTGTCAAAATAAAGCAAAGAGTGTATACCTAAGCAGGCCAGGCCAACACTTGCTTATTCTTACCTAAATGCCATTAGGGAACAAAATAAATAATACTGCATTAAAGAAAATATTGGTTATTTTGGTTTACATTCATCAAAAAGAAATGTTTTCGCTGAAGATGTCTGTCTCTTGGGGAAGGGTGATAAAAGTCACTTAAAAGACAGTCCTGGAGTAAGGATCCTGATTCTGCTTGACTTTGCTTCAGTGAATGAGACGTTTTGGCTGAGTTTATGGAACTTACCATTTGGAGGAAGAAACTACCAAATAGGGGATGATTTGAAAAACCACCTTGAGCTGAGCAGCAGTCAGAGATGCTCACTGGTTGGGATGAGTTGAGTTAGATGTCTGCAGAAAACTGTCAGGCAGACCTGAGCCTGGACCTCTCAGAGAAGTGGTAACAGGTAGACTGGCACTCAAGGGTGCTCCAAGAGCTGAAGGTTGAACCAACATGCCAGGCCTTGTCCAACAAGGCCAGAAGCACAGAATAAACTAAGCTGATCCTCTTTACAATGCATCAGATTCTGCCATGGTGTTGCTCCATGCAAGCATTTTGTTGACAAAACCAAAGTCCCTCTCCTGATCTTCTGACCATGCTGAGCTGTGAATCTCAGTCTAGAGGATAACGCTACTGCCTCTGTCCCTCTGTCTCTTTCACTCTGGCAGCTCATGAAATATCCTCACTCAGCATTATCACTTGAAAACTGGTGATTGCCAGCTCCTAATGAGTCCCATGGTATTTACTACTGTTTATTTGGAGCAGTGTTATCTTGTGGGAAGTGCTAAAGCACACCTGGACATACCTGACAATCATAATTTCTGTCACTCACTACAGCTGCACAAAGTTCAAGAAGGACAGGGAGAGCCAGTGCAGAGCCACAAAGATGATTAAAGGATTGGAGCATCTCCCTTATGAGGAAAGGCTGAGGAAGCTGGGTCTCTTTGGCTTGGAGAAGAGGAGGCTGAGGAGAGACCTCATTAACGTTTATAAATACATAAAGAGTGAGTGTCAGGATGATGGAGCCAGGCTCTTCTCAGTGACAATGATATCCAATGATAGGACAAGGGGCAATGGGTGGAAGCTGGAAGGTAGGAGGTTCCACAGAAATAGGATTTAAAAATTTGTCATAGTGAAGGTGACACAACACTAGAACAGGCTGCCCAGAGAGGGTGTGGGGTCTCCTCTGGAGACATTCAAAACCCACCTGGACACATTCCCATATGACCCAGTCTAGGTGTTCCTGCTCTGGTAGGTGCATTGGACTAGATGATCTCTCAAGGTCCCTTTCAACCTCTGACTCTGTGATTCTGTAATGCTTTGAATGGCTGCCCTAAAAATTCAGGTAAAACGTACCATTCTTGTTAGAGAGAAAACACAGTTCTGCCACAGGTACACCAAGCAACACAGATTTAGATTATTTTAAAGTGAGATTTGTCCAACCTGTCCTTCATTTTCACCATATCAGAACTGATACAATGCAAACAAAAAAAATCTTTCGTATTATTTCTGAAAAGACATAGCATATTTCTGCTGTTCTCCAGATGTACATTATGTATAACTGTAATAATTTTTTTCAGCATTTGTATAATAACAGTTTTAAACTGATTTCTCATAGATGTATAACACTGTTTACAAATAAAATTCCCATTCAGGTTGCCTGACACACAAGATTCCACTTTAACAAACAACCAAATACTGATATTTATGCAAACAGAACAAGTTGTGAAGTATGCTTTTGAAGTTTGCTTCAAAATCAATAAACAGAATTTTTCCTTTGAACGTTCTATCTCAAACACTATAAAAAAGATGACAAATATAATTCAAATCAGGACTGTACATGCAGTGTGAAATCATATATCATATTATAAGGCAGCAAGTACAGTTCTATGCTAAGCTGAAAGACATTAAGATCAAGATTTTGTAGTAAAAACATTGATAAACCCTTAACTATTATAGACCCTCCTGGCAGTGCTATAATTAAATTTACCATAACTATTAGTCATCTAAATTAGTATACACAATCCCTGTTTAGCACAATAAAAATTACAAAGCAAGGATGCCACTTAATTAGGTAACCTGGGAATTGATGCCTAACTATATTTCACTTTTACTTCAAGTGTCATTACCAAGATTAAATCTAATATTTATAACCAAGTCTGGGTATTTATATGGCTCTCCACCTGTACATAAAACCAACTGCTAAATTAATACATATTAAATACCTCCAGGACATTTCTGAAGTTATGCTAGCAGTTCATTTGGAACTGCATTCCAAGGAAAGAAATACCTCACAATTTTGGAAACTCAAGGTAGTTGCATATTCTAATAAATGTCTTACATACCATAACTTTAAAAGAAAAGGAAGTGCATTCAGTTAAATCCCATCCTTCCAGTTCCCCTGCTGACATCTCATTGTTTCCATAGCGAAGTGCTTGGACCTCTTTAAAACTTCTGCCACTGGGACTGTCTAATGCTCCTGCTGTTGTGGGGAGAGAGGAAGGCAGTGTCAGATATGAAGGCCCATTGAACTTCACCAGGTACTAGCCATGCAACATCTATCCACTTTCAGTAAGACAAACATTACAAATTCTTACATGGGCCTGAAGACATCAATCTGTGAACATACTCGGAACCTGTCTGTGGATCCATCTGTCGGTGTTCCCACTTTGTTTCTCAGTTTTAGGACATAAGGTGCATTTGCTCTACAGTAAGGAGGAGGAGTTGGTGTTTTGGAAGAAACCACACCTTTTCTTGAGTATGGCAAGATCTCTATTAAAACCAGATGCCTACATGCTCAGAACTGGAGCTCTACTTTCTGCTCTGTTGTGACTTGAAATCCACATGCACTTTTCTCTTTTGGGTTCCTTGCCTTCTCTGTAACTGTTGCAGTTCATAAGTGTTCACTTACAAAACTGTCAAACTGTTCAGTGGGACTTTCCTCTTCCCTAGCACAAAGACACTCACCAGCATGGGGCAAAATGCAACAGCACTCTAATAACCTTTGACTGACTAAAGTAGCATAGTTTTGAAGGTCTAACAGAACTTACAAAAATGCTGGAAATCCCACAGGAAAACACAATGGAAACCACCACTTCAAATACCAGTTTTTGATGATTTAACACCACAGCATTCACCATGTGTAGCACCAAGTCCTCAAACACACTTTCTAGCAGCAATTTATGCAGATTTTTTCTCAAGAGCAGAACTAAGGAGTACCATTTTTTTATTAGAAGGGAGTTTTTAACTATGAAGGTCATCCATCACACATTTTAAACCAGTAGAAATTTGGTGTAAGTAATTTCTGTGACTATGAAACCCTCCTGCACTTCACAAGTGCTCTAATTTCTGCAGTGCTGACAAGCCACCAAAATTCATCTAGGGTATCTACTAAGTTGTCATAGGACTTTGGTTTGATTCTGAGTCTGTGTCTTCATCTCAGAAAGTGGCAGAACAATGTGGTCTGTACAGGTCAACCGAGGAGTTATTTATATGAAGATGCCTGAAGCTAGAGGTCTGAAATGAGACCAGCATTGTAGCATGAAACATAGAGGCTACAAAATTGTTAATTGCATTTAACAGCTTCACTTGCATTAGTTTCATACAAGGATTTATTGAAAATAAAATGTGCCTACCTCATCATACATAGATACATCATATACAGGAGAAGACACAGAATAAAGCAAGAAGCTGAGAGCCTCTAGTGTGCATCTTTAACCATATGAATGCAAGCGCACTACCCTGTGTTTAAGCCTTGAGTGGGCAGAGAGCCTTACAGCCTGCCCAGGGTGCAATATAGCATATAATAAACTGTCAATGTGATACAACAGCATTTTGCAATAAAAATGCTGCTCAGAACAAGAGTCTGCAAGAAAAATGAAGACAAAACAAAAATGTCATGACATTTGATATAGAAACCAAACATGCTCTCTTGCCAGGTACCTGCTGACATTGCCAGACTTTAACCTCTTTCCTCCAGCCCAGAAAGCCCACCACAGCAGTTAGCAATCTGTTCACACTGTCATTAAACCGATTATCCCTCAGTGATGGAAAAGTCTACAAATGCCACAGTGCCTCTGCTCTGTGACAAATCCCATTCCTTCTAAGTGGAGAGTGTTTAATATTTACTAGCCTCAGATTAATTTGAATTTAAAGGAAAAAAAAGGAATTAATGAAGGAAATAGCTTCTGTAGGCAGACTATGGTAAATATCAGCTTGTTTCATCACAGCTTTTCTTTCATTAGTTCTAGCCCAATTACAGCAACTATTTCTTCTCCAGGATAATTCTTCAAGCTATTAAAAATTGCAGGAAAAAAAAAGAAGGTGTTCTCAGTTCCTTATTGCAAAACACTTTCAAATGATAATTGTTTAAGATGAGGGGAGAATGGGAGGGCTATTGTTTGTCACAGATTAAAAGACTTGCCAAAAAATGTTATTATGTTGACATTCAATGTACTCAGTAATAGAAAACAAAAGAACATAATTAGTGTAAAAAATTTAAGGCAACAGTAGAGGTACAGGGGATAATTTTTCTTACCGTGATTAGTTTTCCAATTTCTTCCACTTCACCACCATGGAAATGTTGAGACCACAGACTCCCCAGTAAATCTTTCTGGATACTTCAGGAAAATCTTTCACTAACGTGGTTCCAAGGTGCTGGAGTCAGGCTGTTGGGATCCAAATCCTCAAGAACAGGTGGTTACTGCAAGTGGTTAGTCCATTATCCCCAAATAGCCAGACATCTCTGCTAAAAAGAAATAAAAATATTTAACACTGACCATAAAAAGATTTTGCATGGCTTCAGCTTTAGTGCACACAAAAAAAGGCTGAAGCAGGCACTGTATATGCCATTTGATGAGTCAGTCTACCCTGTATCACATTATATTTGCCAGTTTTCCTTCATAACCGATAGTCTGCTAGAACAAAATGTAATAAACAAGGAAGGTAGAAGATGAAGGTTCACAAGAAATCAGTGATGCCACAGGGAAGTGACTCTCAAGTGGGCTGTGAGATATCCAGCTGATCAACACATAACTCAGCAACTATTCATTCTTTTTTTCTAAGTCAGCATAGCTCTTGTTACTTTCAAATGCAGTTTGTAGACTCTGTACCTCCCTTTCCACTTCATCAGTGTACCTGCTGAAGGGGTAGGGGGGAAACTGGAAATTAGGGGATACAGAGCTGAAAGCCTAATGTACAATATATTCATCATTTAGAAGACACCCTCTGTCCTAAAGTCCTCCTACCTCTCTCCTCATTCCTGTAACAGACTGAAACTTCTGCACTATCTCTCCTCCACAGTCGCAACTGCAGCTTTTTTGGGCCACATCTTTTTGCTCCATTTGGAGGGCCTCCACCACGTCTCTGGG
>VZTY01009358.1:356-21065 GCA_013400935.1 Turnix velox | reverse complement strand
TAAGGGAAGAGGAGTTTAATTTCCCAAAGTTTTTATTAAAAACAAAGCGATTCCGCCGCAAGAAAAAGTTATTGGAAAGATGAAATCTCGTGTCACCTCGAGCTTCATCCCCCCCCGTGAGAAAGCTTTTATGGTCGATATTAAAAGAGCTTTTCCCTAACCTTGACAAAATGCTAATTAACAACCTGAAGTTCAAAATTATTCCTAAAAGGTGATTTGAGGAGAGTGGATCTCAGAAAGTTTCACTGCAGTAGATTGGAAGCCAAAATCTCCACCCTCCTCTCATCAGAATTATTTAATTAATGAAAAAAAAAATCTTTACTTGAGCTTTTAAGGTTTAGTAGAAGGCTCCAAGTCTTCTAATGTTAAATTCAATTGGTTAATTCAAGCTCATGGGATGTTTCTGTTTCCTCTGAAGACATCTTCAGCATCTCCGAGCAGGCAGTTTGGACCATCTTCAGCATCCTCTGCAGCTCTCCTTGTTCCTCAGCTGGTAATTTCTGGAGGTGTCCAATGGTGATATCAAAGATCCCAAAAGCTTGTCCCATGAGGTCACGGAGAGGAGCTGCAATGTGCTGTTCTCCACAGACAGAAGAGAGAATGATCTCCGAGCTGTCTATGCACTTAAAAAGGTAATCTCTGAAATGATAGAAAAGGNCACCCTCACAGGAAAGAATTTCCTTCTTCTCTCCAGCCTAAATCTCCCCTCTTCCAATTTGCATCCATTACTCCTAGTCCTGCCATCCTGCACCCTATTAAAAAGTCCTACCCCAGCCTTTCTGTAGCCCCCTTGAGGTATTGAGAAGCTACTCTGAGGTCCCCCCTGAGCCTTCTCTTCTCCAGGCTGAACAACCCCAGATCCTTCAGCCTGTCCTCAGAAGGGGAGTTCTCCAGCCCTCTCATCATTCCCCTATTAAACTTTACCATTCCACTTCCTTTTGGTTCATCTCTTCTTGTTAAAACAAAGGTATTTCATCAGTAAATCACTGTTTGCTTCCTTGAATTGAAACATGCAGAGTTTAAAGTATCATTCCAGCCATAAACAAAAAGGAGAAACAGCATTGGGGAACATGGTTTAAGGCCCTCTGGATGAGGCACTGAGCAACCTGGTCTAGTGGGAAGTGTCCCTGCCCATGGCAGGGGGTTGGAACTAGATAATCTTTAAGACCCCTTCCAACCCAAACCATTCTATGACATTGTTTAGCCACTTGATAAAAATCATGTGTTTAACAAAGCTTGATTGGAAGGCAATTCATAGAATCACCATGTTAAAGCTTTTTGTATAGAATTTTATAAAAAGTAAAAACATCTGCTGGAGCAGTAAATGGCTGTTCAACCAAGAATGAAAATGCTTAAAAGACAGGTCTATAGGGATCTGGGCAGTGGAAGGAAGCACATAGTTGAAGGAAATGAGACTAATCTGGCCAGGAAAAAGTATTATTTTTAAGAGCCTTGACAGCAAGGGAGCTACAAACACATTACCATGGGCTTGTGTAACGTGGATCATGCTCATGTGGACTAGATGCTAGCAGCAGAGGTGACTAATTCCATTCCATCTGCTAGAACCTACCTGAAGAGGTTTTCTTTTCTGAGCAGAAGGATGGGAGAGCTGTGAATTTCTTTTTGTCCTGTATTATCAGTAGCAAGCATCTTTCGAAGTGCATAGTCATGCATCTGGCAGAGAGAAAAGGGAGGTTTATCTGTATCCATAAAAAAGAGCAGCCATTTTGAAGCTCAGAAAAGAAGGGAACTGTTTGGTAAAGGAACCCCCACTATGAGATGGTTTAAAGACATCTCCCAATGTCTTTAGTTTTATTATTTTAGAGAGTATTGTTAGAGATACATGAAGAATGTGCCCTGGACCTTCCCCAGCCAGACTATTTAAACCCCCCTCCCAGGCTCCAGAGTGAGGAACACACACAGGCCAAGAGGAAAAGGTTTCTCTTCTTTTTTTCCCATCCCCTCACAGTCCTCTTTCTTGTGCCATGTTTGTGTCAGTGAGCCTTGACATGTGCAAAGTTCAGAGGGGAGCAAGAGACCTGGGTAACAAGGGAGGAGCCCAGAGCCAGGAATGACAACGGAAAGCTGCCAAGACAAATCATGCTTATCAGAGGAAGCAGCTGAATTATGGCTGCAGCAGATGTCATACAGACTTTGTGATGACACAGGATCAGTCCTAAATATTGCATACCCTTTTCATCTTCTCAACCCTTTTGTACATATACTGGCCACTTCCCAGGGCCCCAGTGCCTGCTGAAGAGCTGGAATATGATCTGCAGGGAGGGGGGAGATGCTTTTACAAGCTGGCTAATTGATAGCAGCCACTTCCTGAGTTGTATTTGTGTCTTGGCTGCTGGTCTTAGTTCAGAATAAAGAACTAATATATTATCTAGGATGTTCTTTACTTCTGATAAAATAACATAATCTTGACATGCACTGAATGAGACCTCCCAGCTCTCTCTGGGAGGTCTCAAACAGCAAATTTTAGCAAATCTCATCAGCTCCTGACTATTCCAAGCCATTTCACTGCAGTTTTCTGCCTACCTTGTCTTTGCCAGGCTCCATCAGGTATAGAGTAACAGTGTGGATGCTGGGTGCTTTGGGATACAGCAACTCCAGGGCAGTAATGGTTGTTTTGAGGATATTTTCCACTGTGCAGATATGGTGGTAGGCTTTGCTGAATGCATGAGAAACTCCCTGTGAAATCAGAATACTCTAAATGAGCCAGACAGTTCTATGGGATTTGGGAGGGAAGAAAAAAAAAAGCTAAGGAAACAATCATGCAGCAAAATAAAGAAGAATGGTTCCAAGAAGTTACTTTGATCCAAAGTTATAAAGCTGAAAAGTGGCTGTGAAAATAAAGCTGAGAAACTCCAGCGTGGCCAGGTCACAGCCAAGNTAAAGCTGAAAAGTGGCTGTGAAATGTCCCCTTATCAAATAAAGCTGAGAAACTCCAGAGTAACCAGGTCACAGCCAAGACAAAGTGGTTGTGTTGTGGAAGGAACTCAATTCCTTGGTAATGTTGACTTACTGCGCTCCCTGCTGCCCAGAGGATGTAGCCACAGAGCATGGGAGGGAAGAAACACCATTGTTGCTTATGATTAGTCCACCATGTAAAAAAAAGTAAGGTTTTGTGCATCAATATGAGGTTCAGGAAATAAAATCTACTATCTTTGGCCTTTGCACAGAAGCACAATTAATTTACTAGTCAGAAGAAGCTTAAATAAATTATTGCTGAAGTGATACCTGGTAATCAATTGCAGATAACATGCTAATCAGAATGATATTGATAAGAGGTTTTGCTCACACTGTCAACTTATGCTATAAAAAGTATATATTACATATATTTCCATCATTCTCATTTGGCCCATGGCAGGGGGGTTGGAACTAGATGATCTTTAAGGTCCCTTCCAACCCAAATCATTCTATGGTTGGATCTAGATGATCTTTAAGGTCCCTTCCAACCCAAATCATTCTATGATTCTAAGCTTACTTAGAATAAATGTGAAAAATTCATGTGGTCCCTACAAGGCTTTTTGAAGAATGATCTTGCAGTTGCTTTCTGCTGGTGCCCACCTGGTAGAATCTGATCTCATGGGTCAGAAAAATGGTTTTCTCACTCTGGTCCCAAAGAGTGTCAACTCCAAGAATGCCAAAGGCTTTCCAGTGAGCATCATGCAATGGCAGGACCAGCAGTGAACCTTTTCTCTCCTCCACTGGGCGATCATAGTTCCAGAAGTGGATATTTCCATGGAGCTGAACATTTAGAACATGGATTGGTTTTTCTTCTTCAACAACTGCGAAGCTGAACATAAAAAAAATCATGAGGATTTTTATTTAGAGTAGCAGAAAACCTTCAGCAAAGCAATAAATACTACAGCTTTGATCTCTCCTGGCTTTTTGGCATCAGAGAAGGAAGGTGTTAGCTTTATATGCTGAGCACACCCAGAAATACCACATTTACCACTTGCATCCTAAAGACAGTGGTAATAAATAAGGCACTGCTCATCCTTAGGACATTTGAAAATGCCAACAATGAATGTAATGAAAGGGAATGCAGAAGTGAGCAGCAGTTACAATTAATAGGTTAGAAGAAGCAATATTTAAATAAGAAGCCAAATATGTCTAGCTTCTGGAAACAAGAAGTAAAGAGGCATGAAAGCTGTTTATAGGGTAAACACTAGGGAACAAAGGCATTGTTCTCAAAAAAATATCCCGTGGATACAAAGTGCTGTAAAGGGAATTAATTTTTAAAGAAGAAAATGCAGGCCCAATATAATAGATTTTTCCTAAAGGATGAGATTTATTAGGCTGTGAGCTAATCTCCCCAAGGAAAGGAGTGAAATCCCAAACAGAGCACTTCTAAGTAGACCATAATGGTATGTGTGTGGTAATCAATCATTCCACCACAGTCCCTGAAGATATTTCCTCTTTAGAGTGCCCTGTCAACCTCTGTTTGCAGTCAACCCCAAGCATTGCTAGCACCCCCAAACTCCAGATATTTTTGAGGAAAACGAGCAGTTCTTTTTTTCCTTACCTTACTCCTTTCATGTCTCTATAAAGTATCTGGTTTAGAACATATGGAGCATCATCTGGGGTACATGCCACATAACGCAGGAGAGTCTGGCCCCTCTCTGGTGAGAGCTGGTTCTCTTCCAAAAGGGCAATATATGCACTGATCTTCTTGTTGTCCCCGTGGGCTTCTGCATCCTAGCAACCAAGTGTTTCCCATTACATTATGTACATTAGCTCTTGGCCATTACATTTATTCCATGTACTAAGCACTTGTCTGACTTCTGCTGAGATGCTGCCTCTGCTTCACTGATTCTCTAGGTCACACACCAACTGCATGACATGTGTGTGCCCCTGCTGTGATCCTGCCTCTCTGTGCTCTGTCACAAGTGAAAACACTTGGTATTTTGATTGGCAAGGAAAATTAGTTTCTTTTTTTCCTGCTTCTAATGAGTTCATATCCCCAATTATAACTCCTTCCCCAATGGGAGTAATGGATGAGAATTGGAAGAGGGGAGATTTAGGCTGGATATAAGGAAGAAGTTCTTTACTTGGAGGGTGGTGAGACACTGGAAGAGGTTGCCCAGAGAGGTTGTGGATCCTCCCTCAATCCCTGGAGGTGTTTAAGGCCAGGCTGGATGAAGCATTGAGCTACCTGATCTAGTGGGAGATGTCCCTGCACATGGCAGGGGGCTTGCAACTAGATGATCTTTAAGGTCCCTTCCAACCCAAACCATTCTATGATTCCTTTGGAACAATCAAACAAGCCCTTGGGATGCCTACCTGTGNAGGTCCCTTCCAACCCAAACTCCTTTGGAGCAATCAAACAAGCCCTTAGGATGCCTACCTGTAAGAGGGCCTCAAACACTGCTTTGTAAACTGCTTCCATGCTGGTTCCACTGGTCTCAGCTGCTTGCTGGATATCACACAGCCATTTCCTCCTGGTTAAGCTCTGCAAACACTCTGTAGGACTTCGTTCCAGGCTTGCAGTCAGAAATTCCACCAAGTTTTCAATAGCTTCATCCTCATCCACAGTGAATTCAGAAGCCAACAGCTCAAGGAAAGTCTGGAATGCCTTTGGGGACAGCTTCCCCACTCTGCTGAGCTGTGGGTAACGGGAGCAGAGGTGTTGCTTTGCTAGTAAAAGAAGCAGAAAATAAGGCAGGGACAGTCTGAATAAAATGTTTTCCTTGTGCAAAATATGAATCGAGCCCTAAACTAACTTTGGGTGGAGTGTTCATCATTCTGGGCTCCTTCCAGCTGTCTCCTGAATGTAAGTTATCCTTTCCAGTTTCAAGACTGGATGCACCTTTTCTTCTACATGTCTACTTTCTCCACTTCTGTAAATATTTAAACACCCTTTTAGCTCCCAGGGGAGTGAAGAAATAAAGACCATTGTATGGAGGCTTCTCCTTTCTATCTTGCACAGGGCCAGGGAGTGGAGCAGGGCCTCAAACCCCTTTTTTGTGTCCCAGAGATTGCAGCTGAGCTTAACTCAATATGGGCAGCAGAAAGATCTGGAAGAATTTCCTTTTGCTTGGAGAACTGGCGAATGAGGAATGCCACAAGGGCCAAATTACTACCAGCAAGTGGCTTTTCCTTATCTACTCATTCTAGTTCACAAGACTCCAATTTACTCAGAGGTCCCGAAGATGAATAGGGTTCATTTTAGACTTGTGATCCTAATAGACTGATAAATTTACACGAAAATGTAAATTTATCGTGCTGGTTTTTATCCAGATGATACTGAAAACCAGCAGGCAGCCTGGCAGAGCAGCTCACACCACCTCCCACCCCAGCCATCTCTCAGCCAGGTTCTGGCTCACGGGGGTGCTCTTGCACAGCCTTTGTGATGACAGGCAGTGCCTGGCCCTGCAGAGCTGGGGTTCCCCGGGTGCTCTGCTGGAGCTTTGTCACCTCATCCTTCTCTTTGTGCACCTTGTCACTCCCATGACTAATGCTTTCATCATTTTTTTCCCCTTACACCCTAATTTCAAATCCTTTTCGACTCGGAGAAGTAGAGAAAGGAAAGTGAGTGATATGTCAAGCTGCTTCCAGCTAGTAAGGATGAATAGGTAGAAGTGTGACTTTGCTGTTAAGAGGAGAATATTTTGTGATCGATACATACAGTGGTGTATGAGGAACACTGTAATAGGAAATGCTTTGATCTGCCCTGGTTGCTTCCCAGTGCACCCATCACAGATGTTTATGGGAGCTTAGAGCTTCCTCCTTTCCCCCAAGAAGTCAAGGGGCATTTCATCATTGATTTTAGCTGTAGAAGTTGCAGCTGTAGAAGGCCACAGTCATGGTGGAGCTGCCTGTCTTATCCAACCCACTATTTAAAAAGTATTCAGCTTTTGTTAATTTAATTTCTCATTTTCTCATAGAAGCAGAATTTTTTTTGTGGTATAAAAATACTTGGATTTTTCCCTCCACTTTCTCCTTTCTTTGAAGAAAGAAGTAAAGAAAGAAATACACATGAAGCCTGATTAATGCCTTCATTACTAAGCCATAACATAATGAATTATTTTCTCCATTATACTTGTAATGTTACGATTTTCACTTGCAAGGGGAAGCAAATAATTCCACTCTGTGTTTTCATGTCTCTGACTTGCACTGCCTTTGACTGATTCCATTGAAGCTGCTAGAAATAGTTTTATGGTGCTGTAGGTGGTATTGATTTTGCCATGCTATCTTTCTATTTATTTGTCCTTTAGTTTATGAGCACTTCATGGAAAGGACTATGACCCTCCATATTTCTGTTTTGTGCCCTGGCATGTTTTGAATGCAGGAGAGGAGTGCAGCCTGGAGACAACTGTAGCATGCAGGGTCATCCCAACCCCACCTCCAGTGAGCCAAAAAATAAAAAAGATCTTGTTTGTTGCCAAAATAAGCCATTCTCAAAAGTATTTGTTAGAATAAGCAACACAAAGATACACATGGAAATGAATATATACAGACATCTTAATTGTTAATACAGCACTTAATGCAGGTACAGGTGAACCTAAAGCAATTCTATCTGCTCTGCCTGTTAAGGACCAAATTTGTTAAGTTTATTTAAAGAAATGAGCCAACAGAAAAGGGAGTCTCAAAGCTGCTCTCTAATTCATGAGAGCAGTACATAAGCATGGATACCAAAAAGCTATTTGAGAGCAAGAAAGAAAACTCCTTATTTTTCCATATTTTCTTAGGATCATAGAAAGGTTGGGGTTGGAAGGGACTTTAATGATCATCTAGTTCCCACCCCCCAGCCATGGNTACTCCTAGTCCTGCCATCCTGGACCCTATTAAAAAGCCTTTCTGTAGGACTCCTTCATGTATTAAGAAGCTACTCTGAGGTCCCCCCCGAGCCTTCTTTTCTCCAGGCTGAACAACACTAATAAAATATAAAATATAAAATGTATCTGTTAAATCTAGCTGGATAACACAGGCTAAAATGAAAGTGCAAATATGTCCTCAGGCTTTCTGTGTGTTTTTCACTGCCCTATCATGACTCTAGATCCCATGTTACAGCTGGAATACTTTCTCAACACATCTCAGTGTCATGAAAGCATTGTGCTGCCTCTGACTGGGAATCTGTCTCAGGGGAGTCTTGTGCAGGAGGAGCAAAGCATGAACAACTAGGTGTGGATAACTCTCCCTTTTGATATTATACATCATACCTTGTTTGCTTCTGACTTCTTGCTGAAAAAAAAAATACTGATCCTTGCCAACAAGTTCATTAGCACTGTTGTTGAATGGTTCAAGGCTTACTGTGCTGACACTGTTCTGAGAGAACAGAGCTATAGTCTTACCCTTTCTCAAGGCTTCTTTTTCCATCCCTTCCTTAAATGTGCTCAGAACAGCATCCACCTCTTCAAGCTCCAGAAACCCAGATGCATTGTTGTCCCACTTCTTGAAAAGTGCCTCCAGAAGCAGTTTCCGTTGGGCCAAGCGAGATTTGTGGTGAATCTACAACAGAGAAACAGTCACTTGTTGAGGATTCCTGGGCACTGATGCTCAGGTTCTACACAGATATGGAAGACACAGCATTTCCTGTGGGTCAGACCAGATCTGTAAATGCACAGCATAGACCTGAAGATAAGTCATTAATCATGGGAGATATCTGGGAGCACAAAACACAGCTGAGAGTTCAGCTTGACCAGACAAAATCAGCCCAGTTGTTGTTTCCCAGTGAACAAAGAAAGCCCAGGCTGGATATAAGTTGAGACAAGTGCAAGGTTTTCCAGAATACAAATGTCTTCCAGCAGGAACTAACCACAGCCTTGTTAGTAACACCCAAAGAGGTGCCAGTTTGTATTTCTGCACATTGTTATTTGGCTGGTGCTGCCCTGAAGTGTGTGGGCTGCAAGCAAAATGCCTGTACAGTTTGTCCTTTAAACCCAGCCTTTGCAGAGAGTACAGTGACTAAATGGCTGGAGTGGGATCCTCTCAAAGGCCAAAATCCTGGCAGTGTGTGCTGTGTTCAGTGTGAGGAGATCTGTCAGATCCAATATCTCATCCAAATTAGGTCAGCAGCACAGAGAGAAACTAGGAGGAGAGCAGAGGAAAATGCAGCTAGAGAGGCTGCTACAGATGGAGCCACCACAAAATACATCTCTGCTCTCAAGTGATGCAGGCACCCTGATGTGTGTGACATGTACATGCCAGTGCAGCTGGTCAGAGATCAGGTTCTTGGCTCTGAAGAAGGTGGATAAGCAGAATGGAATGTTCTGAGCTCTTTCACAATTAACTAGCAACCTGCTGGCTCACTGAGTCCAGCTCTAGAACAGAGAGACAACAGGATGTCATCATTTCTGGAGCTAAGGGCAAGGGAGGGAGGATTCATGTGGAAACAAAGGGGTAAAATGTCTCTTGATGAGAATTCAAGGCAGCACATGAATAGCTCTGCCAGGCTGAGATTAAAAGGTGACTTTGACAGTGTGTGGAGTTTTTTTGCTTGCTTTTTGTTTGGCCATGGGATCAGCAAAACACATCAATATTTACTTTTTCTTGCTGCTTCATTTTTTCCTCTTCTGTCTGTTTGTATTCTTCTTTGATAAATGCAACGAGCCTCTCCAAATCAGGCAGAGCAACATCTTCACCAACAAATGCCTCCAGGAGCTGCACAAACTGGGGCAGGTTGAGGGAGTTTTTATCAAAGACACTCCGAGTACCACAAGTCCAATGGTTCTGAAGCTCTGCCATGATGGGACCTAAGTCTGGAAGGCAGAAAGCACAGTTTGTATCACAAAGCTAAATTCTGCCCTAAAGCTGGCCCTGAGGCAGATATCAGTGCACTCCTGAATCCTGCACTCCCTATCCAGCAAAAATACTATGGATATGGATTGATTCCACGGTGACTAAAGGCTTTAATCTATTTATACTTCTCCAACAGACTGATTTTCCAGTCTGGAGACAAATCAATGATTACAGGTGAGCTGAAATTACAGCAAGTTGCCTTTTGATACAAGGCTTACATTTTTCATAATCTCAAAGTCAGCTTCAGCTTGAGTTCTTGCCCAAAATTTCAGCTCACAGGAGTATTGGCAGATCTATAGACACTGCCAGCCAGTTTGTGAACACATAACTTTGTGACCACATACCTGGAAATTTTGTGTTCTCAATCATAAAGTCTTTCTCTTCTTTGCCTGCACTTGCAGATTCAGGTTGCCTCTCAGTTTTGTTGTCTTCCTGGAAACTGGATTTCTCACTATGTGTTTTATCTCCTTCCAAATCAGTGCTTTTCACTGGTGACAGTGTGTCCTCACCCTCCTTTCTCAACTCAGCATCACCTGATTCTGCTGCTTGGTTTTCTTCCTTAGAATTTCCTCCAGTTTCAGCTTCACTCAAGTCCATTTGTTCACAAAAACCTTTGACACTAATTTCCATTGTGTATGTGGCTTGTTCATCACCATCCTCAGGCTGATTTGCTAAAGTTTCTTCTTCAGAAATTCCAATTTCAGACAAAACTAACTCTTCACTCAGTTCTTCACAAACCTCCTGGTCATCAAGGCCTCCCCTTAATTCCACAAGCTCAATCTCTTGCAGCCCAATTATTGGCCCTAAAATAGAAGAAGAAATATTGACAAGTTGATGTTTTGCATTTACTTCATGTTCTCTGTTGCATAAGGGTTGTTTTTAAAAAGGCAAGCACGAAATACCAGAAAGTACCTTCTGCAAACACTCATCTAACAAATAGAAAATTCCAGAACAATGCCTTTACCTGCAGAGAACTGCACTTGTTATTGTGGATTACACCATATTTATTTTGAAATGAATGTCATGTTTCATAATTTTCCATACTAAGGAAAGCTGTAATTTGCCTTGTATTTCATCTCAGGAATTAATTAATGGCCATTATATTAAATTTATTTTGCTTCCATGTAGATATAGGAGGGTTTTTATCCTTCCTTGAGAAATTAACCCCAGTAAGAAACAACAATTGTTTCAGGAAAAGTAGTTTTTCCTTAATCCTATTTACAGAAAGTACTTTGAAATTTAGTGGGAAGGAAAAATTTTGGATGCTGGAGTATTTCTGAACATTGCATCAGAGTTTGCAAATTACAGTGTGTAGGACACAGCATTTGTTCATCCAACAGGCTTTGCTCATTTCTGGAAACCCTTATAAAATATATATTAAATATAAAACCTCCTAATGTTTTAGCCACAATAGAAACATCCCATATACTTACACTGCCTTGGATTACAAAATCCCCTCTTAATATCCACTGGGCTTTTATCATAGAAGTCTACCAGCAGTGTGAGTATCTTTTGTCTATCTAAGACACCAACCTAGAAGAAAAAAATATAATTATTGCTCTTTTTTCCTGTAGTTCTTAAGTCTTACATCAATATTTGAAGCACTACAAAGGCACCATTACCTAAGAACTACCCATGACTGAAAATTACCCATTACCAGAACATCAGTAAGAATTTCAAAGAAGTTCATTTATTTCACAGAGGCAAAAAATTTCTTCACTGGGTTTTTGCTGGAAGCCCTTATTCATTTTACTTTCCAGGCACATCCTCTTGCATACTCTGGACAAATTACACTTGCATGATTGTAACCATTTCTGCCAAAGGAGTTCTTCAGGTAAAGATCAAAGCTTCAACATTTTACACTTTCCAGACAGTTATTGATTGCCTGTCAGTGCTAGAGAAGAATTTGCACGCATTATAGGCTGTGCTGTATTATTNTGGGCAACCTCTTCTAGTGTCTCACCACCCTCACAGTAAAGAATTTCTTTCTTCTTTCCAGTCTAAATCTCCCCTCTTCCCATTTGCATCCATCACTCCTAGTCCTGCCACCCTGGGCCCTATTAAAAAGTCCTGCTTCATCCTTTCTGTAGCCCCCTTCAGGTATTGAGAAGCTACTCTGAGGTCCCCCCTCAGCCTTCTTTTCTCCAGGATGAACAACCCCAACTCCTTCAGCCTGTCCTCAGAAGGGAGGAGCTCCAGCCCTCTGGTTTTGTGCCCCATCATTTCCTTTGAAACATTAGATACTGGCAACCTGCTGGGAAAATAATTAGCCCCAAAATCTCAGGTGTCTTGACAACCTTCACAATTTCCTTTAAAAATTCAAACAAATTTGTTTGAGAGGTGAGAGAAGTATCAGCCACCCCAATGCAGAGGAACATGAAGAGTTTATTCAGTCCTTGTTATTGAGTGTCTGCAGAGAATAAAACCAGGAAAAGACAATCAAAAGGGTCATTTCCAATCAGGAAATTGTGTGTTTAAAAAAGTAAAGCAAATCTAAATGATTTCAAGTTTTCCACTTTATGATGAATTCCCATTGTAATGATTTCAGTCCTGCCACTTTTGTAATTTCCCTCTCATTACTGAAATACAGTAGTTAATTAGAGAACAGATGTACTTAAGTTCATTACTGGTAGCAAATAGCTTTCCAACTGAATTATTGATTCCCTTTTCACATTTTGCTCTTAGATAAAAAACTGCAAGACATAAAATTCACCAGGCTTCTCATTCCTTGTGAACTTTTCCTGCCTTTTAGGCTGAAGACCTAAAGGAAGAAGTTTGCTGCTCTTTTCTGGAAATGAGCTCAAGGTGACTGTGTTATTTATCATGTAAAACTGTAATTAATGGCAGCAATTTAAGGAACAGAGGATTTGAAAACAACTAAGAGATACTCTCTTGGGATCTCTGCTGGTGAAGTACATCCCAAGGAATGCAATGCTGAAAACTAAGTGACTACATCACATTTTTCTCCAACACCTTTCTTTATAGGAAATGGAAAGCTTAAAACAGGAAAACCAATTCTTAGACCCAATTATAGGGTCATAGAATGGTTTGGGTTGGAAGGGACCTTAAAAATCATCTGGTTCCAACTCCCTGCCATGAGTAGAGACCCTCCCACTAGATCAGGTTGCTCAGTGCCTCATCCAGCCTGGCCTTAAACACCTCCAGGGAGAGGTTTGGATTTTCTACATTGAGTAGAAAAGGTCAGGTTTCTTTGTACTTAGTGCCTGACTGGGGAGGCTGATGAAAGATTCCTGCCCATCAGTGTCTTGTCAGCAGGGCAGGTAGAGCATCACTATAAATACCAGCAGGCCATCTGTGTTTGTAAAAACCTTGTCTCCACTTTTAACAGGTGCCAACTTCAGTGACTGGAGAGTTAAAATATGTTGACCCAATTTTCTCGTCACCTCAATATTGGCAGGTGATGATTCTTGGTTGTTTTCAGCAATGCTCCCTGATCTATGAGTAATTCCTCTGGCAAACACAGACTAAGCCAGACTTGCCATTTAATCAGAGATAGGTCAGTGCTGAACTGCTTGATTGTTTTTTGTTTTTCTTTTTTTGGAAATGCTAAGAGTGGGTCTTGAACAGAGCAATCTGCTTGTTAGTGAGCAAGAAGAGAAGAAGAGAGATGCAGGAAAGGTCAGGAATAATATGTCTTGTCATAGCACCCATTTTGTGGGTTTTCCAGACAATTCTGTACTAATTCTGAGATAGAATCATAGAATGGTTTGGGTTGAAAGGGTCCTTAAAGATCCACAACCTCTCTGGACAGGTGATGGGCTGGTTTTAATTGCTGAATTGTTTCAGCCATCATTAATTTGACCAGAGAGGTTGTGGATCCCCCTTCCTGGAGCTGCTTAAGGCCAGGCTGGATGAGGCACTGAGCAACCTGGTCTAGTGGGAGGTGCCCCTGCCCATGGCAGGGGGGTTGGAACTAGATGATCTTTAAGGTCCCTTCCAACCCAAACCATTCTATGATGTTAAGAAAAAGTAATCAGAAATGTCTCAAACTTCATTAGTTAGAAAACTAATCTCTGTCTAAATACAGTTACATTTAGAGATTATGGACTTAAAACATCCCTGAAAATTTATGCAGGTTGTGTTATAATAGAATCATAGAATAGTTTGTGTTGGAAGGGACCTTAAAGATCATCTAGTTCCAACCCCCCTGCCGTAGGCAAGGACTCTCCTTCTAGATCAGGCAGTTCAGTGCCTCGTCCAGCCTGGCCTTAACCACCTTCATGGATTGAGGGGGCATCCACAACCTCTCTGGGCAACCTCTTCTAGTGTCTCACCACCCTCACAGGAAATAATTCCTTTCTTCTCTCCAGCCTAAATCTCTCCTCTTCCAATTTGCATCCATTATTTCTAGTTCTTCCATCACATATCCTATTTAAAAGTCTTACCCCTGCCTTTCCCTGATACAGAAAAAGCTTAAAATTCATCAACTTGTTGCTTTTTTGGGCATTAGAGCAGTGGTTCGACTGTGTTTTGGTGTTGTGTTGGAAAGTTTCTGCTTCACTGTATAGTCCAGGCTGTTCTTGCTGAGCTGCCATCCTTCTGGATGCATGCATTTGAAATCATAATAATGATCATGTGGATGCCTTCTAATTTGACTGTAATTTAAACACTGCTTTCTCAGCTCCCTGCCTCTAATTGCAGCTCACCGAGGCAGCCAGCCACTGCTCACCCTTTGCAGACTGGAATAACTGCCTGCTACCAAACAAATGTAAATTAGGAACCGAAACAACTGCTTTGCTGTGCTGTGCAGAATGAGTAGGGCAGGTAATGGATCGCATTCAAGCTGAAGAAATCCTTGGGTTCGTTTGCATCTTTTATCTTCCCTGGGAGTACAGTGCAGCAGGACATAGAATTGTACAAAAGAAACCAGGTCAGGCTTAAAGGAACCTCGTGGTTCCACACTTCAGTTTAGAGAACTCAATTTGCACCCCTGTTTGTGCTCTGAGTTGTTTTTTTTTGGGCATTGATGGTGTCTGTGCTGATAGCAGCTCACTCATGTTATGTTATGCTGGCATTTTTGGCTCTCTGCCTCTGAGATTCCACTTGGATTAGTAGCAGGGAGATGGTGATTACTGACACAGAAAGAATAGGAAGAAAGTCACATTAAATCATGAAAGGCACAGAAAGGATTCTTTCAAAAAATGCATGGCAAAAGATAGGACTTGGCTTTAGATGATGCTCTACCCAGGAGGATCCATCACAGCCCTTCTGAAAGGAAAATGAAATGTCTTTTGAGCAGCAGACACACTTCTCCCCTCATCCCTGAAACAGCAACATGCCTGCTATTCTCTAAAACACACCAGTGGTGTTGAAACGTGCTGTGTAATTCCATTCTCTTCGAGGTAATGACATTATTAGCATGACTTTGTGGAGCAGAGTTCATCCTGGGTAGGCATGCTGGAAACATCCCTGGAGAAGTGCTGGCTGGAAAATGTAATTTATGGAAGATTATGGCAACCATTTGCTGTGTAGAGGCCAGCAACTGCCTAACTTAATACTAACAAGTACCATGATTTTGGATGAAGCCCAATTTTTTTAGCAATAGTTCATGCCATTTTTTCTTCAGCTTCTACTATTTACTGGTTTTCTAATAAAAATAAGGGTTTTTTTTCACCCTTTTTTTCCCCCAAATGAGGCTGCAGGTGTATTCAGAGGATGACAGATGGAATTCAGAGCTGCTGAAAACCAAATTATGGGCTTTTGAGTTCCAGTTCTTGCTCTGTAACTGACTCATTGTATTTTAATTTCCTGCCCATAAACTGTGGCTGAAGTTCAGAGTGCTTTTCTCAGAGAGCTTGTAAAGACAGATTATTATGCATTTTAAATTTAAACTATTATGAGATTTACTGATAGAAGCCCTCAAGGCGTATAAATTAATGCAATTTTTGTTACTATTGTAGAAACAGGAATATATATTAAGGAAAATCTATATCATATTATCTTTTCTAAAGCACAGCTGAATAGACAAATTAACACCCAAATGTTCTGAACCTGCTGTGGGAGCAGGTCATGACCAGAAATAGCAAAGTTTGTGGTTAATTTCTTCTCCAGAACAACCAAACTTCATCACCAAGTTTGTAATTAGCTATCAGCTTACAGGTTGTTGGCTATTTCTCTGTCTGAGAACTATGAATTTAGAGACAAGGCAGCAAGGATTGTCCTCTAAAATAAAGCACAAAGAGAATCTCTGGAGTCAGGAAGAATAAAAAGAAAGCAGAGACCCAAAGAAACATCAACATATCGAAATTGAGAGCTGCTTTGCCTACCTTTCCATAATCACACTCCAGGAAGAGGTCAGTAAACATTTGCCTCCATGTATCACGTTTGATTTCTTCTTGGAAGTCCTTGGCACACTGACTCAGATGCTGCAGGACTTCTTGGAACACATCATTGGGAAAGTGTTTGGTGTAGGAATGGATATACTGAGGAGAAAAAGCAGCAGAGTGAACAGTTAGTCTTCTTCAACTCTTTTTAGCTTAAGTGTGTAGTGTATGCAATGAAATAAATAAGAATTGACAGGAAAATACAGGCTTGGTGCATGGATGCTACACTGCTTCTGTTCTTTCTGTAAGAAGGAGCAATGTTCTCCAGAAAATCACCTCTCAAATGCACATCAAACAGTTCCTCTCCTGGCTCAGAGGTCACTTAACACATTTAGTGTCTCAGGGATGTTGGATCAGAATCCCCCCTATGAAATGCTTTTGCTTAGGCAGGGTTACACCAGAAAGGATGTAAGTCCTTCATGCAGCATTTAGTATTCTTGATTTTAGTCCCAAGGGGAACATTTTGAGCCATTAGTTTTTGCAGAACTGACAGTCTGCAAAATTCTCTAACTCCACAAAATGGCCATTACCCACAGTTTCAGTGTTTAGAGAACTAGCCTGGATACAATAAAAAGAAAGCCAAGAAACTTCCTAAAATGAGCCTGCTGTCACCCAAGTCCTCTGACACAGGGAATGCTACTGACTCCAGATTTATTTTCAGTTCCAGCCTTGGAGACACTTTAACACTCTGGATTTACAGCCATGTGGCTTTTTATGAGGGAAAGCAATATGGTTCTAAAAATGTGGTGTGCATGGCAGAAATAATAACAGCCAGCAGGACAAACCACAATCCCAAAGCCTCTGCTGAGTTATTACAGCAGGTTCCTGGAGCCAACCATGAGAACAGGGAGACTATAAGGTTAAAAAGAGGAATTTTCAAACATAGAATGTTTCCCATTATCCCATTTTCAGAGTATGGATACCTGACACAGCTGCTAGAACATCCTGCAGTCACTGAAACACCACGCAGGCATTAAGAAACTGAAATATTAATATAAGTTATTATTATTCATGTCTTTATTGCATAATTCCCAAGTATGTGGGACAAGTGGAGAAGGGAGGAAAAGCAGAAAAGCAGCAGCCAACAGCCTGAGGGCCAGCTGGTAGGGAAGAAGAAGAACTCCTTAATGCAATGTGTATTTTTTTCTGCATTTCAGCAAAAAGAGAAGATGTAGGTGGGTTGGAGAGAAGGTGGCAGATCTGGGGCTACACACATCTTTGTAGCTGATCAGGATTATTACAACCCTGTGACAGATGAACCTTGGGGATGACAGCAGTCAGGAGGAGGCAGGTTGGACAAGCAGCTTGTTGTTTTGGATGTCATCTTGATGACACATCCAAAGGCTTGTTGTATGGATTCTGCTGTCTACCAGCTCCACAGAAAAGATCTCAGAGCATATGTTCAGCTCTGTGGGCAGGAGGAACTATCGTGGAGTCATGAGCTTTTCTTAGCTGATGTGTGTAAAATACTGTACACATCAAAAACATACATTTCTTTATTATTAACCAAGAGATTATGACAGCCATCAGCTGGCAAACCTCCTCCTTGCTGTCCTCTCCGAGTCCTAATGTATTTGGGAACAGATTATCATCAATAACAAAGGACTTTTTGCTTTTTTTCCCTGCTGAACTCAATAGAAATGAAAGAAGCCATGTGAAATGATGAAAAATAATCTCACCTTTAAAGCCTAATTCCAACCCTACAAAGGGAAGTATTTCCCTTGGTGTCAATAGCTTTGCAGCAGGGCTCTGCATGTTAAGATTACAAATAAACTCTTGAAATAAACTGTTGAGAGCTGGTCTCTGGGATTTAAGCATTTTTTATATAAATGATCCCATGAACTTGTCACAAAGGATGTAAAAATATAACAGTCACTGTTTGCCTGGCTAAAAACACACCCTAAAACCCAGCACCAATGTGTGAGGTCTCTCTAAAAAGAATTAACCAGCCTTTAAGTAACCCAAAGCTGCACTGAATTCAAGGAACAAATAAAGAAAGGTGCCATTTAATTTTAAGGTGCATTAAAAAGCAATGCTTTCCACATGTCAAAGGGCCTAGAACAATGTGGAGAAAGATAATCTGTCTCTCTGATTCTGGAAGATGATGCAGACTGATGAACAAAGGTAAATGATGGCTGAGGATTAGAAACAGCTCACATCTTGGAGTGAGGTCTGTGATTATGGAGCAGTTCCCAAGGGAAGTGATGAAAGCCTCATCATTTGCTTCAATTAAAGCCAGAGTGGAAAAAGCATCAGAGAATATATTCTGAGAACAATGTTGCACTGACTGGGAAATCAGAGAGCATGGCAGTCCTTGGTTTTTGTGTTTCTGACCTCTGTTGTCATACCTTTAACTGAGTTAAAATAAAGTATACACAAAATATGAGAGCATAGAATTGTTTGGATTGGAAAGGACCTTCAAGATCACCTCGTTCCAAGCCCCCAGACATGGGCAGGGACACCTCCCACTACACCAGGTTGCTCAGTGCCTCATTCAGCCTGGCCTTAAACATCTCCAGGGACTGAGGAGGCATCCACAACCTCTCTGGGCAACCTCTTCTAGTGTCTCACCACCATCACAGGAAAGAATTTATTTCCTCTATCCAGCCTCAATCTCCCCTCTTCCAATTTGCACCCATTACTCCTAGTCCTGCAATCCTGACCCTATTAAAAAGTCCTACCCCAGCCTTTCTGTAGCCCCCTTCAGGTATTGAGAAGCTACTCTGAGGTCCCCCTGAGCCTTCTCTTCTCCAGGCTGAACAACTCCAACTCCAGGGTGCCCTCTCAATCCCTGGAGGTGTTTAAGGCCAGGCTGGATGAGGCACTGAACAACCTGATCTAGTGGGAGGTGTCCCTGCCCATGGCAGGAGGGTTGGAACTAGAAGATCTTTAAGGTCCCTTCCAACCCAAACTATTCTATGATTCTAACTCCTTATATTTTAAAACATTTTTCTAATCCTAATGGAGCATGAATTCATTCAGTGCTCATGTACATCCCCACAGGGGTTCTGGACTGATGCTTCATTTCCCTGACAACAGCAATTCTCCAGGCTCAAATTATCCACAATAGTTTTTCTTAATTAAAAGCAGTTATTCCAAGGTTCAATTTTAAAATACCTCACTTCCAGCTTTAAAAAGCCTTCGACAAGTTATCATAAAAATGCATCTCTCTGCAAAATACTCAACAGGGGAATCTCCTGAGAGCAAAGAAGGCACAAAAATGACACACTGTTGCTTGGAATTAATCTCTGAACAGCTGCTGTAGACTGGTTTTAATTATTATAACAGCACCCACTAGCACTGCTGCAATTGAGGGTCTGTCATTACTTCTAAACATCTTTTTTTTTCCACAGGTTTCATTACCAAGCCATAAAATTTAGCCTTGTCACGGGTAGAAAACGGATGACAAAATCTTGGCCTGGAGAGTTTTTTCAAGTAAATTTAGTTCAAACTGGTTGTTTTCAAACTGATGAAGAGCAGAGCAATGGGGTGAAAGTTCTGACTCCATTTCTTGATTTCAGTGAGTTAAAACGATTCTTCTGATGTTTCTCAAGGAGAGTTTTTGATTTTAAAACTGTGAATTTTCCAGCCAGGTTATATTTTGCATAAATTTATGACATTTGTTGAAGTTTGCTTGTGGTTGAGGGCAGAAAATGTTAGACCTTCTGATGCCATCTCATTAACTGTCAATTTTTTCTATGGTTAATAGAATTTAATCAGAAATAATTATACTTGGGGGACACCATGAATTACCTCAGTAGCAGCAGAAGATGGAACAGGAAATTACCCAACATAACCTGGGATGCTGGAGAAGTGAATCATAGCATGGTTTGGGTTGGAAGGAACCTTCAAGATCATCTAGTTCCAGCCCCACTGCCATGGGCAGGGACACCTCCCACTAGATCATGTTGCTCAGTGCTCAGGGATTCACAAGAAAATACCACTACTTTGTGGTGAAAATCTTATTCTGAATCAGCTGCTCTCCTTTCATTTCTCACCTCTGTGAATTCACCTATGGCAACTTCTTTTCCCAACGTGTTGATGATTTCCAGCTTCCTGTCAAAGACTGCTGGGAAAAAAAATGAAGGGATATTAGTTTAGAAAGCAAACAGTGGTGGTTTGGCATGTTGTACACATTTTTTTTTTGCCTACTCTGTGTTACACTAACCTTTTCCTCATGTTGGATTACATTTATTTGAGGCTAACCTCCCCAGTAGCTGAAGCATCTGACTGTGTAGATATTTCACATCTTCATGCTGTGAATTTGTACTTACTACAACTCTACAGCCACATTTATCTTTGACATAAATTGCTGCAGATTGCAATGATTTTAATGGTGCTTGCAAACAAGCATGAAGGGAGAAATTATTTTTTATTTAAAAAACAGATAAAGCTGCTTTAAAATTCTGAGGATATGAATTCTGCTATGCAAGACTGGAACATAAAAATCCTAGTAATTTGTTCAAGGAGCTCTGAGGGAACATTCTGACTGATAATGACACACTAAACTGTCATTTGGTCAGCTTTTGGGTTGCTGGAATGGGACTGTGTAGGTGTGTCAAATCTCCAGGTAGATTTCTGAATGAGATAGAATCATAGAATGGTTTGGATT
>VZTY01009356.1:29068-46266 GCA_013400935.1 Turnix velox | reverse complement strand
TCATCTGCAAACTTGCTGAGGGTGCACTCCATCCCACTGTCCATATCTCCTACAAAGATGTTCAATAGCACTGGTCCCAGTACTGATCCTTGGGGAACACCACTCCTCACTGGTTTCCACTTGGACAATGAGCCATTGACTGCAACTCTTTGAGTTTGACCATTCAACCAGCTCCTTATCCAGCCAGTGCTCCATCCATCAAACCCATTCTTTTCCAGTTTGGAGACCAGGATGTCATGTGGGACAGTGTCAAATGCCTTGCACAAGTCCAGGTAGATGATGTCAGTTGCCCTTCCTTTGTCCACTGATGATGTTACTCCATCTTCTACCTTTACAAGGCAAACAGAAGGGGAAGGTGTTCCCTGCAACACCTAACCATCTTTTACTGCCTCGCTGCTCTGACTGAAAGGGGAAATGGACAGATGATGTGAGCTAGGTGTGTGTATTGCTTATTTTCTACACAAAGTATAGGTTTATTGGCAACAAAAACAGTTATTTCAGGGCAATGGCAAAGCCTGGTGTGGGGGAGGAGAGCTCCCTTGGTCTCAAGGCTTTTCTTGTAGTTAAAAGTTGACTGCAGAAAATTTGATGCTTAACAAATTGGAGTCTCCTCTGCTTCAAATCATTTTTGCAGCAATTGCAGAAAAAAAATATAATTATTACAAACTGGTCATTGGTTGCTGAGAAATCTCATTAAATTGACTTCATGCTGGAAGGTTTGGTGGGGGATGGGAGGGTAGAATGAGGCAAAGATCTGACAGAGGGGGTGGGAGACAGACAGCAGCTAGATAGATGCAAAGGATTGTGATGTCTGCATTCAAAACTGGTGTTTGTATGGACTTGAGGACTGTAACAAGAATGTTTCCATGAAGATCAGCCAGTGCATTCACTGAATTCTTGCTTTGTGATCAAGAGGAAAATGTATTTTTTTTTGTCTTCCTTTCCTGACCTCAATCCTTGCCAAAATCCCTTGGGGAAAATTCCTTCCCAACCGCAACTATTTCTATCAGCTGCACCCTCATAACCCAGAGGGAAATTCCATTCCAGCTTCAGTTTTCTGTATAATTAATTTCTGAGGTGTTGGACTGCCCAGCTCTCTCCACTCACATCTCCTAAATGTATTGGCTTTGCACCTTAATTCTCTTAACTGGTCCTAACTGGTTGTCCACCACTCTGTGGATGCAGACCCCACACAGATGCCTTGTTGCCATGAGCTCTGCCAAAGTTTTGGGAGACTCTGTCTTGCTCCCACTCGTTTCTGGTTGACAAGGTGTAGGGGTGTGTGGGAACAAGAGGAGACAGGAACGTGTGATAATTGAGAAGGAAACACACTGCAGGGAAGGGAGGGAACAACAACCTGTGTCAGATGGCAGAACCAGCATTCCACAAAGTGTGATGACAGCAAGAAAAGGGGGTTCTGGCACAGCAGAATCATTGAGGCACAGATTGGGTTGCAGGGACATGATGGAGGGTGAGACTGTGTTGGCTGTAGGATGCCCAGACTCTGTCCCAGGTGACCTTGGCATTGATGGTGATGCAGAGCTGCTTTCCCCTCTCTTTATGCTTTGTCTCTCTGCTTCCCATGCCAGGTGAAGCAGTGAACATTCAATTCAACCTGGCCACTGAATCCTATCTCCCTCTGACAGGTTTCTCTTTTGTTTTGGCAGTGCTTATAGAGCCTGTCGTGTCAATAAAAGTATCTTCCCAATCTGAATCTATATGAGCATTTGTGCAGGTTTATCCATGTGTGAAAGTATCTGCCTGTGAGATCTGGGTGTATTTGGAGAGGGACGTGCAGGTGTTTAGCAGCAGCCAGGAGCCACAAGCTGGTTGGTACAGCAGTGCCCCCACACTTCCCTTCTTCTGCTGGTCCTGCTGTTGGCTGGTACAGCCCTCAGCATAGAATCATAGAATGGTTTGTGTTGGAAGGGACCTTAAAGATCATCTAGTTCCAACCTTCCTACCAAAACCCCCAAGAAAATAGCACAAAGTATTACACAACTCTAATGGAATAAATTTGTTGGTGTTGTCATCAATTTCTTATATCTCATGATTCCTGTGCTGCAAAAACCAGGACTCAAGGTACAGATTTTTTTTCTACTGACTCTAAAGAACAGCAATGCTTCTGTGGGACACATTTCTAAACATACTTGATTTCAAAATTTAGATTTGGCTTACCATAAGTCATAGGTTTCAGCCTATTTGAGATACGGTGGCTCTGCTTTGCTCGGAGCCCAGTGATGAGTGCACCCTCAGCAAGTTTGCAGATGACACCAAGCTGTGTGGTGCAGTTTATTCACCTGAAGGAAGGGATGCCATCCAGAGGGACCTTGACAGGCTTGAGAGGTGGGCCCAAGCCAACCTCATGAAGTTCACCAAGGCCAAGTGCAAGGTCCTGCACCTGGGTCGAAGCAATCCCAAACACAGATACAGGCTGGGTGGAGAGTGGCTTGAGTGCAGCTCTGTAGAGAAAGACTTGGGTGTGTCAGTTGATGACAAACTCAACATGAGCCAGCAGTGTGCACTCGCAGCCAAGAAGGCACCAACCAAATCCTGGGTTGCATCAAGAGGAGTGTGACCAGCAGGTCCAGAGAGGGGATTTTACCCCTCTACTCAGCACTGGTGAGACCCCACCTGGAGTTACTGTGTCCAGTTCTGGAGCCCTCAACACAGGAAGGACATTGAGCTGTTGGAGAGGGTCCAGAGAAGGGCCACGAAGATGATCAAAGGGTTGGAGCAACTGCCCTATGAGGACAGGCTGAAGGAGTTGGGGTTGTTCAGCCTGGAGAAGAGAAGGCTCAGAGGGGACCTCAGAGTAACTTCTCAGTACCTGAGGGGGTCCTACAGAAAGGCAGGGGAAGGAATTTTTAACATAATATGGGATGGGAGGACTAGAAACAATGGATATAAATTAGAGGGGGATAGATTTAGACTTGACATAAGAAAGAAATTCTTTACAGTGAGGGTGGTGAAGCACTGGAACAGGTTGCCCAGAGAGGTTGTGGATGCCCCCTCTCTGGAGGTGTTCAAGACCAGGCTGGACAGGGCACTGAGCAGCCTGATGTAGTGGGAGGTGTCCCTGCCTATGGCAGGGGGGTTGGAACTCGATGATCTTTAAGGTCCCTTCCAACCCAAACTATCCTATGATTCTATGAACTTGAAAGCATGGAAATAGGTCAAATCCAGATTTGGTTCTGGAATATGCGAGTGCATTGAGTGAAGAGAATTTACACCAGGGAGAGATCTGTCTCAGCCATATGTCCCAGAGCTCACTTGCTTCCCTCCCACCTTTTGAGACTGCTAATGAAGTGATATCCCCTGCAGAGAAAGCAGTATGTTAAAATAGGTTTGTTGCATCCCAAGAGAATGGGTGTTAGCAGCAGAACAGAAGGAGAGAGAAAGATAATGGAAATCAATGTGTGCCAGGACCTGGTCTATGCTATTAAAATTTATAGGAGTGTTTCAGAGCCATGAAATCTGGAGTCCAGAGCACATTCGATCAAGTTTTCAAACTATCCAAGTTCAAGGGTTTTTTTCTTGTGTTGCACTAAACTTTTTCTAGCACATCTCAATTTATTTTGAGTGTGGAAGCTGGGGTAGCTCAGGAATCTCTTCCCCTTGGTTCCCAGAGCATCCTGGCTGCCTGAATCCCATCAGCCTGCTGGGGAGAGGAGGGGGCAGGGCTGTTCTCTAGCCCTGACTACAGGCTGGGGAATAGAGTGAGGGGTAATGAAGGATAAGGATGTTGACTGCTGTTCAAACGCAGGCACCACGCTTGTTAGCTCCTAGATCATCCTCTCCTAATTATTATAATTAGTGATTTGATGAGGATCTGTTGACATAATGTCCCTCAAGGGGGAGAGGAGTGAGGAGGTTTGCTCAAGCCAGGGAGCTACTAAGTGGTGTGCTACAAACACCATGTTTTCTCCATCAGGTGTAGGGCAGGACAAAGATAAAGGCCTGACTGATAATGTGCCTGGACATCAGTGTCTGATTGCAGCTGGAAAAAATGCAGCTTGTGAGCCAAATCTGCATGAAATACTTAATGATGATGACCCAGAATTATCACCCCTGAAATTGCTGCTGATGTGTGAAGCTGTTTCTGATGTTTCCGAGTTTAATGGCAGCTTTATGATGGTTACACTGAACATGGTAACTCACTGCTCCTGATATAATTCAATCATAAAAGGACCCAACAGGGAAGTGAGGGGAAAAAGACATAAATCCTCAAATTCTGCATAAAAATAGATAAAAGCAACTGGATTAAAGGATTTTATGAGCCTTATTTAAGAGCTTTAAAAAAAAAAGNTTTGTATCCTCGCCCAGAATTATCACCCCTGAAATTGCTGCTGATGTGTGAAGCTGTTTCTGATGTTTCCGAGTTTAATGGCAGCTTTATGATGGTTACACTGAACATGGTAACTCACTGCTCCTGATATAATTCAATCATAAAAGGACCCAACAGGGAAGTGAGGGGAAAAAGACATAAATCCTCAAATTCTGCATAAAAATAGATAAAAGCAACTGGATTAAAGGATTTTATGAGCCTTATTTAAGAGCTTTAAAAAAAAAAGAAGAAGAAGAAAAAGAATTTAGTGGAATTTAGTGGACACAAGCTCTTTTACCTTTATTATCACAGGGTCATAAATTTTTAAGTTCAGGGCTAGATTGAAAAGGTCAGCATCAGGAGGAAAATAATCTGAATTAAAGAGGTGGGAAGGAAGGCCAGCTGGAGGGTGTCCCCAGCATCCTCTAATCACATTGCCCTCTGCTTGCCAGCTCTCAAACTGAAAGGAACATTTGAAATAATAGATCCATTAGGATACCTCCAGTGCTTGTCACATTAGCACTAAGAGGATTGTGTGCATTACACGGTGGTGAAGGTTTTTATGTTCATAAAATTCCTTTGCAGCAAGGGAAAGCAGGTAGGAAGCAAACATGTCTCTTTTGTGCCCTGGAATGGGGCTGGGTGAGCAATTAAAATTCTGCTCAGTGTTAGACTTCAGCACAGGACACAGGCATGAACAGGTTGCTCCTTGTCTCCCTGTGTCTGCCTGGCTTGGGCATATTCATGGGGAGAGAGACAAAACTTTGCAAGCACAAGAAAAGAAGGTGACAGTGTCAGGAATGTGTGAGGCTGAAAAATTTGGGGTTTTAGGGGCTTTCTGTGCCCCACAGAGCTGGCAGCTATTCAAGGTGGTAACAGTGGACCAGTCCAAGGGGGAGAGAAAAGTTGCTTTCTAGGAGGAGAACTGGCTATAGTTTGTTTTCTTCCTACTTCTGAGCTTCCTCCTGTGCCATCTTCCTCACTGGTCTTTCCTTCATTCTCCATATTTTCAGTGACTGCCTTGATTTTCTTTTCTTCATTCCCCACATTTTCAGTGACTACCTCAATCCTTCAGATGCTCAGTTTTCATCTTGACTTCAAATGTTGATCTCTAACTTCAAGGCTTGCCTGCCTTCACCACTGTCCTGTACAGCTCAGTGCCTCTGAGTTGTCCATATCACAAGTCAGGCAGATGTTCTCCCTCACATTCTGAGATCCTTCAAAGAAAGACTCTAAAAGAGCTCTGTGTTTTCATGGCTACAAGCATGCACTGAGAAGATGAAAAGCTCTGTGGATGAAAAGCATTATAAAAAGGGGCTAAGCTGAAGATGCCTTTTCCTTACAAATGACTCTGTTTCCCTGGGAGTTCTCACCTCAGGGTTTCACCTCTGCCTCTCTGGACAGAGAGAGAAACCCTCTCTCCTTTCCTCTTGCTTTTATTACCTCTGTCAACACATGAGTGCTAACAGCATACAGGAGTTTTATTTAACATAATGCCTGTTCCTCACCATCACCATTTCTCATTTAATCTTTCAAAGTTGTAATTATCTGATATTAATGTTCTCATTATTATAACGTTCACCAGAAGAAAGAGGGTTTTTGTCCGTAGAGACAAGAATCTCTGAAATTAATATAATCCTTGTTCAGGATTGATTTCAGCCTTATAGTTGCCCTCAGCCAGAGGGACCCATTTGTTTAATAATATCAGATACTAATTACCCAAAGAGCTGTAGGACTGAGTGAAGTTGTCCTTCATACGTCAAACACTCCTACAGATCATTTCAGGCTTCTTTGTTTTTACGTGTCTTAAAAACATTCCCCTTTACTTTCTCCTGTTGTGAGCTGAAAACCCACCACAGGAGGGAAGGAAAAAAAAAAATAATAAGCACCAGAGAAAAAGCTGACTCTCTACGAAATTCAACTCCAAATAGACATCTCGTGTCTCTCCATATGGTGTTCAGCCCACACACTTTCCATGCTAACCCAGCGTGACGCACTGCTGGGAGATGTGAAACATGATGGTGGCAGGTACAGGGTTGAGGTTCAAGAAGACCTGGCCTCACTGATTTGCAGCAAAATGTTCCACTCCTTTTGTTGGGAGTAGCTGACTTGGCTTAAGAAGACCAGATGGAAAAGGGATCTGTGGGTCCTGGTGACCAGCAGGTTGACCATGAGCCAGCAATGTGCCCGTGTGGCCAAGAAGGCCAGTGGTATCCTGGGGTGTGCTAGAAAGGGACATGGTCAGAAGGTCAGAGGGGTTCTCCTCCCCCTCTGGCTGCCTTGGTGAGACATCTGGAGTGTTGTGTCTTGTTCTGGGGTCCTCAATTGAAGAAGGACTGGGAACTGCTGGAGAAAGTCCAGTGCAAAGACACAAATCATAGAATAGTTTGGGTTGGAAGGGACCTTCATGATCATCAAGTTCCATAGGCAGGGACACCTTCCACTACACCAGATTGCTAAGTGCCTGGCTTTAAACACATCCAGGGATTGAGGGGGCATCCACAACCTCTCTGGGCAGCCTCTTCCAGGGTCTCACCACCCTCACCATAAAGAATTTCTTGCTTATATCTAGCCTGAATCTCCCCTCTCCCTCTTTACATCCATTTTTTCTAGTCTTTCCATCCCATATCCTATTAAAAACTCCTACCCCAGCCTTTCTGTAGCCCCCTTCAGGTATTGAGAAGCTACTCTGAGCCTTCTCTTCACCAAGATGTACAACCCCAACTCCTTCAGCCTGTCCTCAGAAGTGAGTTGTTCCAGCCCTTTCATCATCTTGGTGGCCTCTTCTGGACCAGAGATGATGAAGGGATTTCTCCCTTATGAGGAATGAATTGCAGATGAATTTTGGGTGGCCACAGATGGGATCACCTGTGAGACAAGAAATGTCACCAGGCACAGAGACCTTTTCCTTCTCCCTCCTGGGTGCCAGATGAAAAGTCTTGTTGTTCAGGCTGCAAGGTAGCAGCAGGACAGCCCTTGGTCTCTGCTGGGGCAGTCTGTTTGTGGCAGAGGCAGGGCTGCTGCTGCTGAGCTGACTTTAGCTTTGCCCTTTTCACGTTGCATTTAGCTCAGCAGGGTTTTATATTTTTGTCACTTCCCGAGTGGCTCATCTCAGAGCCCTTTGTCAAAACCTCCCTCCATGATCTCTGGGGGACTGTGCAGCCACTGATCATGTACAATGGCAGGTAACTGCCAGGAGGAATAGAAGGAGAAGCTCAGAAATGGGGTAAAATAATGGAAAAGGGAGAGAGTGGGATTCCCCAGCCACAGCTCTTTAGTTCTGGGGATTGAAGCAAATGAGTGTGTGCTTTGTGCTAAAGGGCACCACAGCTCTTTGGCCACAGGAGTTTTCTTGTTGGAGAAAAGATCAGATTTTCACAGGGTGTGTCTTGAATGAGTGGGTAAAATCTCTGAGCTGCCCTGGGGTACCAGGAGGTTTAGAAGAATCCAGAACAAGCCAGGCAATCCTGTCCCCCAGACACATAAAAAAGTCTGGCTTTCACTTTGTTTCAGCGTTTCCAAATGCAGCAGGGAAAGGGAGATATGTTTCAAAACCTTTGAATTTTCTAGGCAAAATGAGTTGGATGAACTATCCCTGGATGATTTCCCCCCCTGGAGTCAGCTCTAGTGAGACACTGTTTGTTCTTGTGGGTGACTTTTTTGCAGGTCTCAGCCCTGTGTCTCGTTGTTTCAGCTAAAAAAGCACCCAGCAGATGGGTTTCTGAATACATTTAGTTCAGACATGAGGTGGTTTTCATAAGCACTGGTATAACAGGAACACATTAAAAAAAAAAAATCCTACCAAATACAAAACCCAATTACCCCTTTTTAGGTAGAACTCGGTCAGGTCTCAAAATCAAGTAGCTCCAGTGTTGATATTTGTATTTTATCAGGTGAAAAGTTTGAATTTAAATCATCTCACAAAGAAGCATCAGTGAGTCTTATTCTAAAACTGCCAACCCAAGACATCCTCATCATTGTGTCAGTTTTCTTTTCTACCTCCTGGCCCAAATTAGCACAGTTTCACAAAGGTGTTTTGATTCCTGAAGAATGACACCTACAAATAGGGGAGCAGGTTCCATTCAAGCTCTCATTCACGTTTTTCAAAACACATTTTGGTGTCAGTTCCATCCCTTTGCTTTCTGTGAACACCCCGTGCCTGCAGCTTTCTGAAACATGTTTATCAGCAACATGAGATTCAAAAATAGCATCTACTGAGAAATCTGAGGCTAAAGCTTGTCAGTTAGGAGTGTCTGGGAAGTGTATTTGGAGCAGCTTTGATTCTTGTCTGTGGTTATGTGGCATATTTTAAATCCCTGATTGGATAAGCATAAATTGCAGCATCAGATTTCCTGCAGAAATGTTTATGATTATAAAGCTGAGAATTTGGTTTTGGGTGATATATCTGCTTAAAACACAGCATCTACAGCACTTTTTCTGGGAAATTCATTTACTGTGCTTCTTGCAGAGAAAGAAACCCAACATGAAGAGCCTCTTGGCACTTCTTATCTTTAGGACTTTTATCTGTTTTCTTTTATTGTCCTCATTTATTTGTTACTTATACCTGTTGGGTTTAATTTGAGATCACAAGTGCTTTTTAGCAGCACTTATCTCCCCAGGACTGGGAACAGCTCCTAGCCCGACAGGAGCCTGATCTGGGCAGCATTTTCTGGTGTGCTGATAAATAATGATAATGGTGAAACCATGTCTGCAACCTTTTTGTAATGGATGTGTTGGTGGTGACTGCTTATAGGGTCATAAGGTCATAGAATAGTTTGGGTTGGAAGGGACCTTAAAGATCATCTAGTTCTAACCCCTCTGCCATGGGCAGGGACACCTCCCACTACACCAGGTTCCTCAGTGCCTCGTCTAGCCTGGCCTTAAACACCTCCAGGGATTGAGGGGACATCCACAACCTCTCTGGGCAACCTGTTCTAGTGTCTCACACCCTCAGAGTGAAGAACTTCTTTCTTTTGTCCAGCCTAAATCTCCCTTCTTCCAATTTACATCCATTATTCCTATTCCTGCCAGCACATATCCTACTAAAAAGTCCTACCTCAGCTTTTCTGTAGCCCCCTTCAGGTATTGAGAAGCTCCTCTGAGGTCTTTTCTTCTTCTTCAGGCTGAACAACCCCAACTCCTTCAGCCTGTCCTCAGAAAGGAGATGTCCCAGCCCTCTCATCATCTTCTTGGTCTCCTCTGGACCCACTCCAAATACAGAAGGATCACACCTTAGTTTAGAAAAAGGCAAGGAATGGAAACTGCATTTCTTTGCATAAAATCTTCAGAGAGAAGACAGTGCTCCTTTAAGGTCTGGGATCAAAGACCATGACAGCATTGCCTGAAGAAACCTGGTGTCAAAACATCCTGGAGATATTTCACCTGCCAAATCCAAATGAGGAGGCAGAGACACCACTGGTAGTTGCTCAAGTACAACTCCAGACAGAAGATTCTTGATATTTCTGGTGCATAGTGCTGAAAACTTATCTGGTACCCTATCCCAAAGGGCTGATCCTAAAAGGCTTAAAGTTCATATTCTGCCTCTTTTGGGGCAGCCCTAAATTCTCTGTAATACCTCCTACTCACGATTTCCACTGTCTAATTGCACTGCATGTGACAAGACTTTTTCCCCTGCATCAGTTTGAAATGAATAGCCTTTACATTCAATTGGATCCCTGTATTATGAAAAGTAAAACCACAAGCTGCCAGCTGACCTTCTCTGTGCCATTTATTAACTTACATTCCTCTGTCGTGTCACCTGTTGTTCATCTTCTCCCCAAACTAATCCAGTCTTAATATTTTTCATCTACTTTGCATCATTTTCCCACATGGGTCTTAGACCTGCAGCAGAGCCCCAGTGTTCCAGGCAAGCTGTTAACACTGAAAACTATGGCAAGCATCTAATGAAGATTACACAGTCATCTGATGAGTTATTCCAGCCTTATGATGCCATAGATGGTATTTCTGCTAGTTCTACTATCCCATACAGTAAATCTTATTAAAGAGTGACTCTTCAATTGAAATCAATGATGCATGGCATTACCTGCCATAACTTCAGATTTGAGAGTGACCCATGGCCACAGATCAGCTGCTGTAGTCTCATTGCTCTCCTGAGACCCTGGAGTAGAAGCAATCATCTGGCTCATCAGATACAGTCCCCCTGCAAAGATGCACTTGTCCACAAGCATCTTGAAAATCTCCTTTCCCCACATGAGTCTTGGAAAGGTTTCCCTAGGATACAGGTGTTAGGGATAATACATTTTAAAAAGGAGCAAAAAGCTCCCAAGCTAACATAACCTGAGGGAAGAAAGCAAAACAGATCAAGGGCATATAAAAATTTCCTGTTGCTGAAATGGCAGGGAATTTGTTAGGCAATAAATGGTGCTATGAATCTTGCACGTGGGGTTGGGTGTTGAGGGTTTTTCTTGCCTTTCTCTTCTGCTTTTATTACCAGTTATTCATAAGAATGCAGCATGGGGCTGGCTGGAAAGCAAGGCTGCTGTTGCATTGAGCTCTCTGCAGTTAGGAAGGGATGCAGAAGTGAGTCCTGCAGCTCTGGCTGCCTTAACCTTGAGTTTCCTTCTTGTTTCTTCTGAGACATGAGCACCACAGGATTCAGAGGCAGAGAATGGGTAATTGGTCCCCTGGTCTCTGGCGTGATGTGGGCTGTGACGCACGGACTGGGAGGACTGGGGCTGTGTGTGCTGTCACAGCCTGGGCTGCAGGGCTTGGCTGCAGCAGTGGAAGGCACAGGGGGAAGGGTGGCAGCCTCCTGTGTCTCTCAAGTCTGGAGGTTAACAGCATGATTAAAATATTAGGAAAGCAAGTGTCATCGAAGTGAAATATTGTGCCCCTGCCAGCGTAAATCCCCGCTCGGCTCCTAGTGCTGTCTGACAGCTTCCTCCAGAGATCACAGTCCCCATCTCTGCAGGGGAAGTCACTCCTCAGGGTAGCAAATGGAGCTAGTCACACTCATTTGCTGCTCCCTCTGCCTGGTTATGCCCCTTTGTACTTCACTTGGCATCTGTGGAGTGAATCTGAGCAGAGGGGAGAGGTCTCCAGCCATTTTGCTTGCTGGTGTCAAAGGTGTAGGTGTCTGACCCAGCCGGAGGATGGAGAGGAGGTTTGTCTGCTCCTTACCTTCTGCCACAAGCTCTCTGCTTCTGTATCACTCAGAGGAAAGAGATCCCTAGAGGGAGCTGAATGCAATCCCTGTCTGTCTCCCTGTGACAATGTCTACCAGGCTAAAGCTCAGCTCCAGTCTGTGCTTTTTGGTGAAAGGCAGGAGGAGAGGCTTTGTGGAACATGAAGGGTGGCCTCAGGACACAGAGCCCTCTCCACTGGGAGCCTGAGGTGTGGGGGATGGAGCAGGGCTGCCAGTCCTGTTTGTTAGTAGAGATGTGGTTATTAGTAGCCTGTCAGAGGGAGAAATGTATTTTTTGAGCTTAGTCTTGGTTTCTTCCTGCTGGTCACCAGAGCTGTTGAGCTGAGCTCCTCTGCTGATCTTTCCCTCTTTCTGAGAGTAGCTTTTTTCTCCCTCTTCCTTTTCTTCTGCCCTTCCCTGCTTAGACAGCAGTGGCAGTGACTGCAAAGAACGACAGGTTTAAGTGCCTGAGGCTCTGTGAAGCCTCTGAACTTCCTAATGTTGTCAAGACAGGGGAAGTGAGAGCTGACAGGGTCTGTCAGGATGAGGAACACTCCTTGTGACAGCCGGTGCCTCTGGTCTTTCTCCTTGGGAAAGTGCAGGGAGGGAGGGACTGTCATCTTGACACTTTGCCTGATGTGGCCCAACTCATCAGCGACTCCTCCTGGGGTAGCAGGGATGGCCACTGCTGTGGGCAGCTCTGATGCACCTCAGATTCACCCCAGAGGCACCACAGAGCTGGTTGTGCCCCCCTGGTGAGATAAAGGCACAGCCCAATGAAGGGCACTCTCTAAATCTCCATCCTTGCCCCTTCTACCCAAACCAGAGATGCACTTCTCATTAGTGGATTTGATATTAGGAGGAAATGAGTTGGAGAAGGGCTGTGCTGCCACTGCAGGTCTGCAATCCTCATAGTGATCTCACCCTCAGGCTGCAAACTGGGGGTCTGATACCTGGGACTGGGAGGCTTTGCTGCAAAAGACAGGAGGATACAAGTGTGGACACTGAGAAGGATGGGGAGAGATGGAGAAGCTCAGAAGGGACTGGGGAGGAGGAGGACAGAGCAGGAAATCAGTGTGGTCTGGAAGAGAGACAAACAGATAATGGAAAAGGGCAAGAAGCATCAAGATCATCAGCTCAGAGGAGACACTGATGATGGATCAGCCCAGGAAGGAACCAAAGGGGAGATAAAACACGTTTTCAAGGCATAAGAGGCTTTCTTCATTTCACACACACTGCTTTCTTGTAAGGAAGGATAATGAAACAGAAACAATTAACATAATGTCAAGCAGGGGCTGGAGAGCACGTCCCAGCCAGAGTAAATGAAACCTGGGCTGATCTGGTTAAATGTTCAAATACATTCCTGCCCAGATTTATCACGTGCACACAGAGATAAAGACCCATGACAAAAACAAAGGCATTAAAAGAGAATGTGATGGACTGGGGGAGAGTGAATTGTCTGCAGAAAGCAAAGAGAAGGACAGAAGCAGGGAAGATAGCATCATGCCTTGTCCAAAGCAAGGCTCTGGGTGGCTCAGGTGAGGACTTGACCTCAGGAGGAGATGGAGCAAGTGTAAGAAGTGCCACTTCCTCTCCTCTCTGCTGTTTCAGAAGTGACTGGGTGAGGTTCCCCTAAAGGGGAAGTTTGAGGGAAGTTTTCCCAGCAATGCAGCTGTGAGCAGGGTCACTGTCACAGCCCCAATCAGGCTCTGAGTCCCTGCCTCGCAGCCTGGAGCTCAGACACAGCTCTATTACAGACAAATCCCCCCTGCCGGCTCCTGCATTCTGCAGTAATCAAGAAGGAAAACTCCTTGCCTTCAAAAGCAAACCCCAGGTTTTCCCAAATTGGCAGGAAATGACTCATTCTGCAAATATAGTCTGAGAATAGGAGTGCAGCACTCAAGTTCCCATCCAGGTATAGCTGTGGAAGCACTTAGAAAATCACTTAATTAGGGCTGTGTGAGGAAGTGTTTTCAAGATCTCACGTACCCTGCTTGTTCCCTGTTTGTTTCAAGCCTCTTCAAGTGTGAAGAAATGCTGGCGTTTACCATTATAAGCGAGTTATTAGAGGCTGGGGTAGCTGCTAATCACCCTCAGCCCATGCAAAAAGGTTGTCCTGGGACAGCAACGCTCTGGTTCTGCTCTGCCAGAGCATCCATCCAAGCAGCTCTGGGCTGTGTTTGTCAATCTCCCTTGTCAGAGCAGCCTGTACAGGTTATTAAGCAGCCAGACCTGTTGTCCTGTTTTCCCCACAGGAAGATGTACAGGACCCATGCTAATATATAGATGCAGGAAAAGAACCTGATGTGTTTTTTCTGGTGGGAGTAAATATTCCTTTCAGGACTTTCCAAGCAAAACTGAGTTCATTTTTCCCCTGTCTTTTCCTCTGCACTTGGCTGAAAGAGGTGATTTTATCAGTTTCCATTCTCTAAAAGTTTCACCTCCTCAAAATCATGTGTTTATCTTTCAAATAATCAAGAAGAAAAACTCTGTAGCTCCCCCCTCCCACCCCACCTCTTGCACCTCCATTAAAAATTCTGAAAGCTGCGTAGCCTTAGAGAATAGCCTTTCTAAAGACATGAAAAAGAATTGCTGATGTATTTATTATTTATGGATCTCATTATATTTTAACTCCGGGGGGTGGCAAACACAGGACAGACTCCTTCAAACAACTTGTGGGCCCTCCAGTGGTGCTCACCAGGTTTTTTTGCTCTGAAGAAGGTAGCAAACAGCAGCCCAAGCAGCAACAGGAAGCAGGGAGAGATAAAACAGGTGGTTTTAGGACAACTTGAGTCTTCCTCCACCTCTGCCCCTCAGCTACATCTCTGTGTATCAGAGCTGGGGAGGGACATGGCATCCTCCAGTCCTTTCACCTCTCTTCTGCTGTCCTGATGAGCAAGAAAGGACAGAGAAACTCATAAATAGAGCCATAGAGGGGGCTGAAATCTGACTCGGAAGGATTTGCCCTCCATCTCATTTTTTTTGCTCAATGTATTTTATTAACAAGTCTGTTCAATCAGAGCTGCAACTGGTTGCCTCCCACGCCTGGAAGGATCCTTTCTCAGTGTAATTTGTCAGCTGGGTTCCTTCCTGGTCGTGCTCCTGGTTTTTCTCAGCACATTCAGAATCCTCCATTTTTCATCAAAAGCAGACACTGCCTATTGCTGGGGCACGGGGACACTTCAATCACCATGTACATGCATTCCCCTCTATTATTTTCATCTTTTTTTCTTTCTTTTGGCCCCAACTTTTGAGTTTTCTGTGGCTGCCTGGTGACACATAAGACCTCATGGAGTTCAACAAGGCCAAGTGCAAGGTCCTGCACCTGGGTGGAAGCAATCCCAAGCACAGACACAGGCTGGGTGGAGAGTGGCTTGAGTGCAGCTCTGAAGAGAAAGACTTGGGGGTGTCAGTTGATGACAAACTCAACATGAGCCAGCAGTGTGCACTCGCAGCCAAGAAGGCACCAACCAAATCCTGGGTTGCATCAAGAGGAGTGTGAACAGCAGGTCCAGAGAGGGGATTTTACCCCTCTACTCGGCACTGGTGAGACCCCACCTGGAGTATTGCGTCCAGTTCTGGAGCCCTCAACACAGGAAGGACATTGAGCTGTTGGAGAGGGTCCAGAGAAGGGCCACGAAGATGATCAAAGGGTTGGAGCAACTGCCTTATGAGGACAGGCTGAAGGAGTTGGGGTTGTTCAGCCTGGAGAAGAGAAGGCTCAGAGGGGACCTCAGAGTAACTTCTCAGTACCTGAGGGGGTCCCACAGAAAGGCAGGGGAAGGAATTTTTAACATAATATGGGATGGGAGGACTAGAAACAATGGATATAAATTAGAGGGGGATAGATTTAGACTAGACATAAGAAAGAAATTCTTTACAGTGAGGGTGGTGAAGCACTGGAACAGGTTGCCCAGGGAGGTTGTGGATGCCCCCTCTCTGGAGGTGTTCAAGACTGGGCTGGACAGGGCACTGAGCAGCCTGGTCTAGTGGGAGGTGTCCCTGCCTATGGCAGGGGGGTTGGAACTCGATGATCTTTGAGGTCCCTTCCAACCCAAACTATTCTATGATTCTATGACAATGGAGAAGGCTCCAGGGACACCTTACAGGAGTCCTTCAGTACTTTATGGGGACCTGTAGGAGAGATATGGAGGGGTAACAACATAATGGGGGAGTGTATTGAATGGGTGAGGAGTAATGGTTTTAAATTGAAAAATAGTAGGTTTAGATTAGAAATTAGGAATAAATTCTTTACTGTGAGGGTGCTGAGACACTGAATTAGGTTACCCAGGTGACACTTCAAGCTGGATGGATGGGCTTTGAGACATTGTGGTCTAGTGGGAGGTGTACCTGCCCATTGCAAGGAATCTGGAACAAGATGATCTTTAATGTCCCTTACAATTCAAACCAGGTTATGACACTGAAGTCCCAGAAACTGATTGTTGACTAAATGGTCAATTCCCCACCTCTACAGCTGTGGCAACACTGGGAGCAGCAGGTTCTGCTGGTAGTTTTTGAGCCCTGCACAAAGACTTGTAGTATCAATTGCACCAAGCATTGCTTTGGCTGTCTCCTGCATTTGCTAACGGGCTCCTCCTCACTTGAGTATTCAATGCTCTTTGTTTTTTGCCTCATCCTCCACCAAAGGCATAAATGGGATTATACTGTAGCCCTCCAGATGTTCACAGACCCAGAACGTGCAAACAATGGAGCTATCTGCCAGAATGAGGTAATGTGGGATTTGGAGTCTAATTAGTTGGGGAAACTGGGAGCAAATATGTAAATACCAGGACGACTATTGTAAAAAATGTTTTTAGGTATTTGTACTGCAGGATTTCTTGATTTGCTGCTGGGAGTGTGAGGTTTATCTTTGTGGTCTCTTAGGAAAGAAAAAAAAAAAAACAACAACATGCAAAGTAAACCAGAAGCTGTCTGAGTTTTTGTTTTTCAAATATACTGAAAAGGAGGAGGGGAGGTAAACATCCTCAGAATGGTAACAGCATTTTCTGGTGGAGATGTGGCACCTGGAAAGACTTAAAATCTGGATCCACTTTTTCAACAGGTACTTTTTGAACAGTGGCTCCTTAGTGATGTGCTCAGGGTGATCTAAAACAAAAGCATCCTGCCCTGAATCCCTGAGCTGAGGCCCAAAAGACTGCAGCTGGAACTGCTTTGAGGTGTGTGCTATGATTCTGGACATTGCATCAAGTTTACACGGGACTCAGGGCTTTAAAAGCTACTGCAACAACAGCCCTAGGCAGGAACTTGTGTTCCATGACAGCTAACAGAATTTGCAACACAGTGATTGGCAGAAATAAAAGAAACTGGTCTTACTGGTAATGCAATTGCCATTTAAGATCAGCCAAACAACCTGAGAAAAAGAAGTTGCCTAGAGGAGAGTCTGGCCTTTGAGTAAAAGCTGAAGGAAATTACTGTGGTACCTCAGGGGAGACTCTAAACAACTGATTTAAGACAGGTCAGAATAGTTCTTAGTACAAATTGCCCTGTGTAATTTCTTGTCTGCCAAGTGCCAGCCCATCTCCACTCTCAAATCCCTGCATCTCCAAGATCTTTTCCTCCCATGATCTCTTTTCATCCTCCTTTCCTGAACTCTTAACCCATCTGCTTTAAATAGGAAGCATCTTTTCCTTCTGGTAGGAAGTGCAGGCTTACTGTTATTCTTAAAGAGGAAACAGCCACTTGCACAAAAGTCATTTTGCACATTGT
>VZTY01009356.1:10593-28876 GCA_013400935.1 Turnix velox | reverse complement strand
AGCTCCAGCTCTGTCTGTCCATCCCACTTTTAGCTCCATCTCTCTGTCCATCCCACCTTGAGCTCCAGCTCTGTCTGTCCATCCCACTTTTAGCTCCATCTCTCTGTCCATCCCACCTTGACCTCCAGCTCTGTCTGTCCATCCCACTTTTAGCTCCATCTCTCTGTCCATCCCACCACTGCCCTGTTTGCAGGGAGAGGGCTGTAGGAGCAGGGCTGCACCTTCACCATGGCTGCAGCAGCTCAGGGAGAGGCCATTGGTGGGTGGATCAGGATCCTGGGAGACCCTTAGCCATGAAGTGGTGTAATTTATTCTCTACTCAGTGTTTTGATTTTGTGTGCACTGAGATGAAGGCTGCTGGCTGGCAGGAGAGGGGCTGCCTGCTGCTTCTCAAGAGTCCTTGTGCCATTGCTACTTGATGGGCATTTCTCTGTGAAGAGGGACTTTGCAGACACACTCTTTCAAACCTGTCCAGGAGTCAGAGAGGAGAGCTACCAAGGGCTCCAAAAGGACTCCTCCACAAACTGAAGAGGTTAAATTGAGGATTAATCATTTCCCTGGATAATGAAAACACAAAGTTACTGTGTAAGTCATGAAGGACAAAAATCCCTGATGCCTACTGAGCACGAGACTCTGCTGGGATGAGTTTTTTCTTGATTATTTCCCTGTATTTCCTGTGCAGCTGTTCTTTCAGCAGAAGCCAAAGGGTTTGGGAATATTTAGTCATTACATCTCCCTGAAATTAGTTTTCTCGAAAGTGTATCGAATAATAAATGTTTCAGCTGGGAAAATTTTCCTTTCCTCATACTGTTTTGTTTTGGTTTTTTTTTCCCTTCAGAAAATATTCTGTTTAGGCTCCCTTTCTTCTTTCTGTATATTATTACACCTTCCCATCATCTCCTCATCATGTGCATAAAATATTAACCTTATTAATCATATCCTGGGTATCTGTCTGCACTGTTGTCCCCTGGTGAGGTTATACATCCATTCAAAAGGCAGGTTGCAGGTGTCCAGCTGTCTGTCCATCCCTCCACCCCACTAGTGTCCTCCTAACCCCTTCACTTTAGTCTAGAGGTGACCTTTCAGCCTGTAGGATTCTTGTACCAAGCAATATGCTGCTCTGGAGGAAAAAGGGTGTAGAAAAACCCTGTGTCCATGGTGTTCTCTGCCTTCATAGCCATGACTGAGGGTTCCCAGTGATGTTGCAGCCTCTTGAGGCAGAGCTCTGCCCTGATCCTGTGTTCCCTGCACTGACACCACCTCCAAGAGTTGTCTGCACAGTGGTGGTTCTCAGAGTCTTTTTTCTGAGCCTGTAGAAGTCTCTGCTGCCACAAGCTGCTCCTGAGCTAAGGGACAAGTGGATTCAAAATGGGATTAAATATGTTTGAGGAAAATAATCCTCTCCTGGCTGGAGATTAGACCTTAAATTCCTGCCTTGCTACAAACTCCTTTTTTGACCTTAAGCAAATCTCACCTTGTCTGGGCTTCTGTTCCCTGTGGCTGTGAAATGTGGATTCATATTTACTGTGAACACTGGGAAAATAAACACACCAGAGGTCCTGATGCTGATTCTCAGCTGTTACACTAATAGGGAGCTACATCAGACATGTAGTTAATAGGATTTTAAAAATACTAGAAGTGGTGTTAATTAAGCACATAAGCTAAGTACTAACTGATGGGGTCAGGGGGAAATAGCTGTCCCTAAACAGAGTTTATCCCACATCTGTCTACTGGCCTCTTCTGTTGAAGCATCTGGTACTGTCAGATGAGTTAACTGAGCCAGATGGACTTGCTCTGCAATTCACTCCAACATTGCCTTTGTTCCTGCATCTCTTGACTGACTGATTTCCCCCTAAAAGTTTCCATTTTCTATTTGCTGCTTGTCAGTGGGGATTGAATCTGTGCCACGTTCATGTGGAAACCTGAAACATCCAGCAGGCTTGATTAGGATTGAGGGGTTTTTTTTTTTCTTCTAATAACATTGGAAATCCTAAGTAAATATGGCTTTGTTGATTTAGCCAAAAATGGAGCAGGATGAAGGAGAGGGAAGAAGAACAGAAAGTTTGTTTCTTTGTTGTGGAAACATGTGGTGGTAACAGAGAGGCCAAGGTCACAAATCTGTACCACTGACTTGTGTTAATCTGCATGAAGTGTTTATCTTGCCTGTCATACTCCTCAGCAGAGGAGAGGATATTTCAGCCTCCTGCTGGGGATGTGGAATGGAGGTGGGTCTGATAGAGTGGGGTCAGGCTGGGGGATATGGGGTCAGGCTGGAGGATATGGGGCACTGCTTTCCCATCCTCCATCTCTGTGGGTCCTGATGTTCCTCTGGCACCATCCAGCTGAGGAGGATCATGGCAGGATCAGCTGACTGCTGTATTTTAATTAGTGTGAGAGTAAATCACATTGGACTACAAGAATCTGACTTCTTTTTTTTGTGACAGCTTGGGGAAAATGTAAAGAGTGGCATTTTCAATTTAAGGTTTAGTTAGATAATGCCTGTTGGTGCCAGTAGATTACAGAGTGGATATTAAATCCCCCAGGATTTGCAATGGGAAAGTACTTGCAGAATCCCTAAGTAGGCAGGAGAGCTTGGCTATGGAGCTGTCGTCCCCTGGAGGTGCCGTGAGGGAAGAGAAAATGTGAAGTAAATCTTTTATTTGAGGGAGGCTGGGTGTAAAGAGCACACAGAGACAGGCTGGCTGTGGCCTTTAAAGGTTTCCTTGCTAAGGAGCTTTCTTGCTTCTGACAGTGGCCAAATGGGATGTGAAAAGCTAATGGGGTCTGTCAAACTGCTGGAGCAGGCAGAGCACAGTTGGACTCCTTGGTCCTGCTGTTGCTTTGAGGCAGGTCCCCCTCTCAGATCCCACTGAAACACCTTCTCTGCATGTCCCTGTAAAGCCCAGACAGGGACACAAAAGCAGTTCCCAAGCAACCCTGGTGCTGGGCTATCCAATGCAATCTGTGAGCTGCTGCTGCCCATCTCCAGCCTGGCCAGTCCTTCTTGCTGCCTCTCACTTCTCAGTCCATCAGCTTCAACATTTCCCCTGTGTTCCCCCTGGAGTCCACAAGTGGAGGATGCTCTTCCCATGCTTAAGTGGTGGAACTGAGATGTTTGCAGCAATTTCAGGACAGGAAGATTTCTCTCTGATTGCTTCTTAATCACAGTAATAACAGTAATGGAGTCAGTGAGTGGAATTGATGGGAATGAGCTGAGCTTTGTTCTCTGGTAACTCCCATGTGGGGTAAACAAGGAGAATTTACTGGCTTCTCAAGTGAATTGGTAGTACATTCACTCTTCAGGAATTAGTGTCAGCATTGTCTGGATAAAAAATAGCTGGAGTCCAGTACCTGGGAGAGGAAAAATGCCAGGCATCCTCTGGAAAGCTCCCTGCTTTAGAGTATCTAGAGTCAAATAATAAACCCAGCCTGTCCCAATTTCTTATCCCCATAGAGTCACATCTACAGTTCCTCTTTTAAGCAGCCATCAGGGTTTCTGGAAATGCTCTTGCAGAGAAGGACTTGCACGGCACCAGTGTTTGGCAACTGACTTTGCTGGGCAAACCTACAGGTTAGCCTCAAGGTGTTACACCAGAAGTTCACCCATCAGTCTGGTTTTCACCTTCAAGGATGTGTGTATTTCTCTAACTCCAAATATCCAGAAAACAGTGGGAAGAAAGCTTCTAGGGGCTGGGAAAATGGATTCTCCAAACCCTTTGCTCATATGAAGAGTAGACTGAAGAGAGAGAGACTTCAGTGAGACTTTCACAAGGATACGAATAACAGAGATTTCACCACCAGAGGTTTTGGGCAGACATGGAGTTTTCCCTTTTATTTCTGCAGAATTTGTTGCACACGTGAGGAGCCTCATTTACACCAGCGCAGTCGTGTCCTGTCTGAGGAGGTGGAAATCCTCTTGCTTTGCTGATCAAGACAAACAGGGTATAAACCAGTTCGTGCCCAGTAACCCCTCAGAGATGACTCCCCTGGGCTGGGAGGTGTCATGGGGCTGGAGCTGTGCCCTGCAGTGGGGCTGTGGGCTGCGGGGAGGCTGGTGGGGATGGGAGGGGGTGATGCCTGGCATCCATAGCCAACAGGGAGCAGCTCTGTTCCTGTCACTGGTGTGCCAAGTGGGGTGTGCAAGGTCTGAGTGAGGCCCTGGCAGAGAGGAGAGGATGGGCAGCAAACAGGCTGGGAACTGTGGGAAGGGATGGGAGCAGCAGGAGGAAGGTGACACTTGTCACTTGTGGCTGGGCAAGGGGATGGGCACACCTTGGCTGGCACCAGGGGCAGGAAAGAGGGGAGATTTTAATTATCTGACTCATGGAGGAGGAGAGAGGATCATGCCCACATTTTGAAGATCAGAAAGGAGGTGGTGGAAGTTTTTACTAGATCATGTGGGACCAAGGTGATTACCAGAAGCCTACTTGGGGACAAAACAGTGAGGTGGGGGGACAGCTTATTTTATCCTTTCACACACATACTCATAACTCCTCTGTGCATTTCCTAGCAGCTCTACCTATTTCTTCATATCCTTTCTTTGTATCCTTATCCTTTTCTCCTGTGGTCATTAAGAACAAAAAAATTATTATAAAATAAGTGTCATCTTAAGTATTTTGGAACCACCAGCTTCCAGTTTCAGAAGTTTTTGTCTGAGGTATCAGGTGAAAAAAAGCAGTGGGTAGCTTTGCCCTGGGATTAGCAAGAAAGTGGTTTTCACTTCTCTCAGCAAGGTATTGCAAGCATTCAGGGGTAGGAAAGGTGGAGAAAAGCCATTCCAAAAAACACTTGAACAGAGCAAACTATGAGAATTCACTGCCAGGTCTTGATTCTCTGTTCTGCAGCTGCTTATCAACATTTGAGGGCTGTGATCCTGCAATGGGCCATCTGCTCCCAGAGACTGGACTGGGGAGATTTTTCATAAAAAGTGGGACATAACCTCTCCATTTTGTTCAAGGGGAAGGAAAATAATCTCAGTGAGAGCACAGAAAGGTTAACCAGCCCTGTCTGCTTTGTAAGCTGAGGGCTGACATGATTCATCTATCCAGGGGATGAATGAAAAAAATACTATCCTGAGCAAAAAGCTTTGGTACTAATTCCCACTGCAGGAAAAACACCTGAACCACAATATATAAACCAATTTTGGGTTAGGAGATTTAAAAAGAAAAGGAAAAAAAAATTAGAAATCACTTCAAAACAAGAAAGCCCCCAGTAGCTAATCAATGTTATGTTTGTAGGATGGATTTTCTATTTCTTGGTTTGAAAAAAAGATGGCTGGAGGGGTACTTTGGTGGGACAGCAAAGCTCTCTGCCCTGCCCTTGGGCTGTTGCAGCTCCAAATGGATTCTCTTGGCTGGTTTTTTTTTTGGAAGTCAGCAAAAGCAGAGCTGAGCTCATGAGAATCATAGAACCATAGAACAGTTTGGGTTGGAAGGGACCTTAAAGATCATCGAGTTCCAACCCCCTGCCATAGGCAGGGACACCTCCCACTAGACCAGGCTGCCCAGTGCCTTGTCCAGCCTGGTCTTGAACACCTCCAGAGATGGGGCATCCACAACCTCTCTGGGCAACCTGTTCCAGTGTTTCACCACCCTCACTGTAAAGAATTTCTTCCTTATGTCTAGTCTAAATCTATCCCCCTCTAATTTATATCCATTGTTTATATCCATTGTTTATATCCATTGTTTTCTTCCTATCCGATATTATGTTAAAAATTCCTTCCCCTGCCTTTCTGTAGGACCCCCTCAGGTACTGAGAAGTTACTCTGAGGTCCCCTCTGAGCCTTCTCTTCTCCAGGCTGAACAACCCCGGAGAAGAGACAGCAAAGCTCTCTGCCCTGCCCTTGGGCTGTTGCAGCTCCAAATGGATTCTCTTGGCTGGCTTTTTTTGGAAGTCAGCAAAAGCAGAGCTGAGCAGATGAGAAGAAGGGATGCTGCCACCACCATGGGCTGGGGGAGTTTCAGGGATCTCAAAGAGGTGGCAGCACTGGATCTGATCCCAGTGAGAGTGCTGTGTCCCCACTCCAGAGGGGCTGAGTGACAGGGGAGAGAGGCACAGGGTGAGTGAGTTTCAGGCTGTCACTGCTGCCAGTGGCTGAGGGTTCTCCATTCCACAAAGAACTTTTTCCCCTTGTTGGGATCTTTCATCAGGACTTAATAGCTATGGTCACATAAACACACACAGGACAAGGGGGCAGCTAGAAGAGCAGAGGGGCTTGTACTACCCAAGCATGCAGGTTTCCCAGGAGAGCCAGAGCAACTTGGTCCGTAGAGGCAAAAGAAAGGGCATTGACAGAGAGTAAAGGAGGGGGTAGCATGGGGTTATGCTGTTAAGGTCTGCAGGGTGTTCAAGGTGATTAGGGAAAAATTAAAAAGTCCTTGTTTGCTGTAATAAAGGCTATTCCCTTCTGCACCTTCCCTCTCCCTGGCAGAGATTAGAGCAGTAAGGTTAATACAGTAGCAGGTACATCCATGAAAATCCGCAGCTGAGTCTTCACTCCAAGTGCTGCCAGCTCTTCCCTACATCTTCAGCAATCAAGGTGCCTCGTTGGAAGTGGCTCCATTGCCTTTGTTGACGTAAAAGGGGCGGTAATGTGACTGCAATGGAGAATTTGGGGCAAGTGAGTTCCACCTGCCTTCTCTTTCTGCCCTCCTGCTCAGCCCAACCACGTGTATCCTAATGCCTTCAGTCTTCCCTCCTGTAGAGCAGCACTTGCCTCATTTCACTACTGGAAGATCATGATCAAATGCAAATGGTGCTGGTTTTTTGATTTACACACATGCTTTGCATGGGCTTCATTCCTGAGCTAAATGAGTCTGTGCATCATCTGAGATCTCAGACTATGACTCACGATTTGATGAGGGGTTTGTGAGAGAGGAGGAATGTCACCTTTATTTTTATGTTTCTGGCAGTGTCTATTAACTGCTCACTAACCTCAGAACTCACGGGTAGCTTTCACAACTAAAGCCACACACAGTTATGTGAGGGATCAGCCTAAATCACATGGTATTTACTGGTGCTCCCTTGCTGGGAAGGGCAGGCTGTGCTGTATGGAAATTCTCACACAATGGTGTATTGTTTATTTGTGCCTCCATTCCTTTCAGGGCCCAGCACCAAATGTTTGTGTAAACAGGAGCATAAGTGGAGACACTGGGGCAGAGCCTGAAGGGAATCATCATTTTCCTGTCTCAGTTTACTGCAGTCCCTGATTTATCTCTTCTCATCAGGACCTACCCCTGGAATTCAATCCTTATCTGCACCATTACAAATAAGCAACACGTGGCAAATTTGTCCTGCAGCCTGGTGTTGTCTTGGAGTGATTGCAGAACCCAAAAACCTATTTATTGATTGTGAGAGGGGTAGTTGTGCTGCAAAAATCTCTGTGCTGGGTGAGATGTGTGACTCACAGTTTTGAAGCACTGATTATTGCTACAACCCAGAGCTGTGGAAGGTGTGGATGAGAAGTTTTTCCTCTCCCACCTCCAAAGGAGCCTATCCCTGGTCTCTCAAGCTCTCAGGCATCCCTAGAACAGAGAGTTCTCCTCCTCCAGCTGCTCACATGCTTTCACACCAAGGGTATATTTCTTACCAATACAGACTGCTTAGAGGATTTCCATGTCTGTGGCGTCGCCTTTGTAGACTGGTGTCTCACTATTGAAGGGTAAGCTGTGACAACATAAAACAGCCTGTTATAGATCAGTCCCTGCCACCATCCCCATCTCCCCTTGCGAGCCACAGGACGAGCAGCAGAACTGGAGGTGCCACATAATTAGTATTGCATTGCTTAATGATGAAACTCAGCCAGTGCTGGGGTGGGACACTACAGCCATCAGAGAGATGCTTTTTCCACCACCCAATCAGTTAGGGAAAAGGGAGTAAAAGAAGGGCTGTCTAATTAAAATGTCTGAGGAATACAGAGAGGTGGAATGTAATCAGTCCAATTAAATTTAGGGCAAGTCCCAAACTAAGCATTCTGACTCTTGCAAAGAGCACTACAGGCTGTTTAATTAGTGCAAAGAGCCAAGCCCGGGGTTTCATGTCAGAAATTAATGACAGTACCTCTGGCAGCGTGGTAAGTCCTGACCCCCTTCTACCATCCTGGCTCCATTCTGACTCAAAAATAATAACAGCCCTGCTGAACCACATCCAGCTTCTGTGCTATCAGGCAGTGGCCTTTCCCCACCATCTCCCATTTGCAAATTAATCAGACTCAGCTCTTCTTGGCAGGTGCTGATTCCACCTCTGGTGCCCTTGAGCTTGTGGGTAGTGAAAAAAAGATTAGAAGATGGTGAACGGGGCTTCTGGTTGAGATGAAGGAGGACAGGCAGTTACTGCATTTTTTTTTTTAAGTGGTTGTTTCTCAGTGGCTGTTATTCCTTCAGAACCGTGGCTGTTTTAAGGCACTGATGAAGCCAGACAGCTAAATGGCCATGAACATAATTTCCTGCTGCCTTTCTCTCCCTAGGCTCTATGCCTTGTAAAATAATCTCAAATTCTCATCTCTACCCGAAATTTAAAACTCCTTCAACCATTCACCAGATATAACTTTTTTAATATTCTTCAACACTCTGTAATAAACTCCTGCTGCCCTGGCTCAGCAGAGTGAGGTGCTCGTGTGAACACGTATCAGAGACTGCTGGTGGTCAGGACAGGAGATAAGGGCTGTGTGTAGAACTGCTCCAGGCCTTCTCTGGGGGAGCAAGAACAGGATTAAAGGTCTTACCACCTCAAAAAGGGACAGAAGGAAGGGGAAAAACTAAATGCCTAGTACCGGTCTTAGTGAAGAGGCTCCCATCAGACTGTTTGCTGAAGTCACCGGGCGGATTCTGTCCCACCGAGGAGAACTGAAAAGGCAGCTTAGTACCATTGCCTACTGGGAGATAGAAGAGGTTGGTTATTCCATAGTCATGCCTGCTGCAGTGGGGAAACCCTAAAGCATTGCAAAACACACCCTGGAAAACTACCTTCGACCAGCTTGGGGGGGAAAACTGGGAGCTAAGAGCTTTGTCCCTTTCCTCTCTTAGAAAAAAAAAGGCAGATGAGGGCAGTGGTGGGCTCCCAGTGTGTGAATGTGATGAGATTCCAGTGCTCCAGGCAGATTAGTGAGGAGGTTTCTCTGGAGGGAGCCAGAGTGCAGGTGTGACTGAAGAGCAGCAGCTTCTTTGCAGGCAAACTGCTTCTCCAGAGGCTGGAGTAATGATGCAGGTCTCTGTACCTGCCAGAACTCCCCTGCCTCCAAGCAGCTGAAGCTTTATTGAAAGCCCACAGAAATCAAAGCAAGGCTTTCCCCTCCTGGCCTCCTCTGGGGTCAGGCTCTGGCTGCCAGAATGAATCCCAGAGGATGAGAGGGAGACCGCCCTGCCCCTGGCAGGAGAAGCAGGAAGGACTCAGGTGTGTGTGTGAGTCACCTCAGCTCCCCCAGCCAGAGTCCCGTGGTTTTTTCTTGGCTGCCTCTAAACAGGAGGGAAGGCAGGACCCTCTGAGCACCACCCAAGCTGAGTATGAAAAAATAGGGGAGAAAAAAGAAGTTGGGGATCTGGGAAGAAAAGTCTTGATTTGCTGCTGCTGGATTTTAGTTCACTGACACCAAGTACCCACACCCTATTGGGCTGGATGCTGTGCAGACTGTGAGTGCTGAGAAGGCTCTGGTTTTGAGAACTTAGGAGCTGAGAAAAACTGGATGTGCCATGGAGAAGGGCAGCCTTGTGCTTCTGAGGCTGGTTGAGGGTATAAGGAATCTGCTTCTGAGTCTGGTTGAGGGTATAAGGAATCTGTTTCTGAGACTGGCTGAGGGTATATGGAATCTGCTTTGGGGTTTGTCACAATCTCCATAGGTTTTCTGGGGTGATGCTGGTGGACAGCAGTTGGTTAAGTATCTCAGGATCTTTGCAAATGTGTCTCTGTGCTTTCTATCATCCTTTGCTGTCTACAGTGAGTACCAGGAATGCTTTTCCTTTCTGTAGACATAGCAGGTAGAGCAGTGAGACCTGGAGTTTGGGTGGATGCAGGTGGTGCCTGACAACCCAGCTAAGAGATGGTTGTGTGAGAGAGTGCTGAGAGGCAAGAGGAGAGCTGAGAGAGGGAAAGCAGGAGGGTTTGGTTAGCCAGCTCAGAAAGCTGTGGCACGGGGGGTTAGATCCTTTCAAACTGAAGTGGGAATTACCCGTACCAAGTGTTTCCTCAGTCGCTTGGAAGGAGGAAAATTCCCATGACCGTGGGTTGAAACTGGCTGTAAAACAAGAGCATCCAGTTCAGCAGTCGGCTCCTGATGAGCTGGCTCAAAGGCCTGTACCTGCCATTGCTCTATGAAACTGTCCCCAACAATTTAGAAGCAGCCCCAAACCAGCAATCTGGGTCCAAAGAGAAGAAGAGAGCCTGATCTTTTTTTTTTCTCTGGGTTCTAGGGAACGGTGAATAAACTTCTCATTTAGACACCAAAGCACTCTCACTGCCACAGACTTGTCTTAAATTGCCTACTCAGGTTTGAATACACAAAGTCACTGCTCTTCAAAGAGACCTGCAGGCAGAGGCTTAGATCTAGAGCTCAAGAGACACAAGTAGAGGAGCATTTCTTGCTCAAGCACACGTTGTCTCAGCCGCTGTGACAGGCATGTGCTGCAGGGTTCCACCAGGACATCACGCTGTGATGCAGATGAGTGCTGTTGTACCCCTTGTGTGAGACCTGGGAGTCCCTGAAGATCGAGAGAGGGAGATGAACGCTTTGAGCTGTTTTGCTGCCATCCTGTGGTCTGCTTCTCAATTTTATAGTGTTTCCATTTAAGAAGTTATTTCTCCCTCTCTTCATGCCCAAGTCCCTTCTACTCTTCATTCAAAGAATTCCCACGGCAGGAGGTGATCTCTCCAACCTCCCCCCAAACTTTTTGCAACATTAGAAGAAGAAAGCTCAGTGGAAGAGGACAGAAAGGAGTTGAACAGACTCTTTCTCCATCATTTAGGCAGCATTTGAAACCCTTCACACTGCCTTTCTGCCTCATTATGTCATCCCTGAAGGCAGATGCTCTGTGATAGGATCTTTAATGACAAGAGCTTGTTGAATTTAAGTAGAGCTTAAAACAGCTCAAATTCAAGAAGTGCAGAGAAGTACTTGGGCAGAACTCTCCTCAGTGCACCCAACATTGCCACTGTGGCCTCAGGCAAAACTTGCAGTGATCCAGCCCAGTGAGAAAAAGGGTAAATTTCAAACCTATAATGAGAAATTCTAGGATTCTGTGCATGTTATGCAATGCAAAGGGTGGTCCTCTTTTCTTTCCCTCTCATTTTATGGAGTTCCTTGGGAAAGCTGCAATTAGAGACAGCACTGGACTTTTACATGACACATTAATAGAGCATAGAAAGCTCCAGAGAGTGAAAATGATTATGGGTACATTGCATTACTCATGGCTTAATCCTTTGCTAGCCAGCAAGGGAGCTAAGTGGGTCATGTCTCCTGCTTTGCCTGCTGATTCATTCTCTTCCCAAAGTCCCTGGCAGGGTGGTTTCAACAGCTGGTTCCTTTCTATCAGAGCATTGCCATGAGGGATCAGGCTCAAACCCTCACCTTGGTGGGGAATCTGGTGCTGCTTAATCCCTGTGCTAGCAGAGAACCTGTGTGCAGCCATGTCCTTCTTTTTATCCAGGTAAATCTCTATGGAACCCAAACTTCTTTGAATGCACCTTGAGGGGAGTGTCACTGCACATCCCTCTGCCCAACATCTGGCTCTGCACATCTGTAAACACCTGGCAAATCCAGGCAGGGCTTTACTCTCTAGGCATCAGTGGAAATGTGGTTACTTATGGTTTGTCACCCTTCCTCCTCTCTTGTTTCTGCAAGCATTGCCTTGCCTAAGCTTTTAGCACTCTCTGCTTTTCACTCAGGAGGTCCTGACACTAATTTAGCAGAAGACAACTGCCATTTTCATAGCAGAAAGTGTTGAAAACAGCCATTCACTCCAAGGACTCCTTCATGTTGTCAGTGTCAGAGCTCAGAAAGGAGCTCCAGGCTTTTTTGAGGACACATCCTTCAGTTTATCCTTTCCCTACAGGGAGAAAGTATGGTTTCTGGTGAAAGGAAAATCCCAATGCAGAGCAGGCTTGGTGTAGCTTTCACACACAGCACGGTGGAATAAGCTTCTGATGGAGAATAACACTGACTGGTAACATGTGTTAAAACCCCCCTGTGTCCACAAACTGCACCCTTTGAAAGAATTCAGCCTTTCCAGCTCTCCTCTGTGGAAATGAGACCCTTTGCTGCCTTGTTTTCTATGAAAATCTCCCAGCTCTGTAGGCTGGAGGGAAGACCTGGCATAAATAAATACAGAGGGACCCTTTTTGTCTGGGAAACAGCAGGAAAATAATCAGGGAAAGCAAGTTTTGGGACAAATCATTAAAGAAGCTCATTTCCTCTGCTTGTATGGAGGAAACCAGACCACTGTGAGGGTGAAATACCTTTGGGAGACAGGAACATGGAGAATCTCTTCATGTTGTCAGGCTGGTTCCACTCATAGTTGTTGATCATGAACCGATGGTCACCTGGAAAAGCAGAGCAGGACATGAAATGAAGAAGGCAGCAAGAGAGAAACCTTCAAGAAGGATGGGAGGAGGGCAAATGAGTAACAGACTGGGATTTCTTCCTCAAGTGCTGCAGGAGAGATGGTTCCTCTATTTTATAAGTCTTCTACTGAACTATTTGGGGTGTAAAGCAGAGCTGGAGCTGCCCAGAGGTTCAGTCTGAGGTAAAAGAGAAAGTTCCCTCATGGGTATAGCACAGCTGAAGCATTTGGTCATTGACTAGATATGCCCATCTCCTGAAAATTTGTAGGGAGATTTGAGGGTTGAGGCATTTTCCTACCAAAATCCTGCTGGTGTGGCTAAAAATACATCCCACTTCAAAAGCAGTGGTTTGGGTTTGGCTTCTTTTGTGTGTTTAACCTGGGCACGGAGATGGCTTTTAACCAGCAGGTCTTGAACTTCAAGTATTGCAGAGCTCAAAGAAAGTCAGCCTTGGGAAGGCTTAGTAGGGTGGGTTTTTTTTGAAGGAAGATGCTAAACCTGAGCTGCACACAGCTCCAGCCTCTTTCTTAGACAAAGGTGTCCTGCTCAGGCTTCATCTAGAGTGGACAGAACCTCCCAGTTGATGCTCTATCAATACAGGGGCTCATGAAAACACTTCAAGTCCTCAAGGTTTATATAAACCTGTTGTTCTCTGCAAGGGGGGAAATTTCTTTCCCATGTTTCAATAGTTCTATTCTTTTGATTCTTTAAGTCACGCAACAAACTTTTCTGTTATTTCTCCAATTTATTTCTGTGTTGCTTAAACTCCCTGGATGCTCTCTGATTATTTGTCTCCTCTCCACACTACTAAGTAGTTACCTGTTATGACAGCTAAAAGAAAGTGGATTCCCTTTGGAGTCTGCTATTAAGTAGGTTTCATTCCATTAATACAGTATTTCTTCCTGGGAAGTTTTTTTACACTAGAAGATCAAGCTGGTTGCAAATGAATTTGTTGCAGTGACTCAGGGGGAGTCTGAGTTAATTAAATCCATTAAGTAATTGTGGAGTTATTTCCTTGCAGTCACTAGATGCAGAGTGCTGTCCTCTTTCAAGTGTAAGTATGGCTTGAAAAACTGAGAGCTCTGAAGTTTGAGACTCACCTTAAATAACATTTCCCAGCTGAGTGGATACCACTCTTCTTCTCACCAGGCAGACTCCAAGCTGAGTCCATTAAATCCCTGGTAAATTTTTGGCAAGTGCCCAGGTTTCTGGCAGGAATTAATTACTGCCCTGCTCAGAAAATGTTGGCACTTGAATCCCAAGGATTTCAAGTACCATTGATGACTTCTGGCATTGGTAACATGGAGTTGGGACCCTAATTAAAAGTGATCAAGTCATCAAGAAGCAGTCAGTCTTTATCCAGAGCTACTAGAAACAAACATACACGTGCTCTTCTTGGCTTGTATAAATAGCTAAATAAAATGTATTTGTTTCTGGACTGGCAAAAAATTTCAGCATCTGCTTGGGTTTTATGAACTGGACTTCTGAATTATTCCTAAGTCTTCTCAGGTTATAAATTTTCCTGGACAGCAGGGAGCAATTTATCCTCCTGTTACCTATCCAGCTTCTTGACCTTTTATTGTGCTGGTATCTGGGGTTCCACAATTATTAATAGATTATATCCTTATAGCAGGCAGGTAAGATAACAATTAATTCTGATCCTTATTATTCTTTGTGCAAGAGGTCATTTCAGGGGATTAAGTAACTTGCCCAAGGTTACAAAGGCTGTCTGTGGGAGACCTTGGAAGTGAACCTTCAGCTGTGGAGTCCCATTCCAGTGCCCTGTCCTCCTAACCTTGTGTGCAAGCTTGATGCAAGATAAGCCCTTTCTGCAGAAGTGATTAGGAGACACAGATAGTGAGTGGGTTTGGGAACAGAAGATCCCTTGCATCAGATGTTCTGTGGTATTAACCATGACCTCTCTGTATCAATAAAAAACAACTGTGAAGCCATAACACAGCAAGGACAGTTTGTACCCAATCTCCTAGATATGAGAGAGAGTTTAAACCTCTGGCTGGGGTTGGAACTCTATGATCTTCAAGGTCCCTTCCAACCCAAACTATTCTATGATTCTATCCCTGCCTAGGTCTAGTAGGATAGCTCTGATGTTCCACCTACAAGTAGTATTTCTCCCACTTTCCTTTAGGTCCTTTCCTTACTTTCTCCTCTGTAAAAGCCCACATCCTCTCCTCTGAGTCTGAGCCCAGGGGCAGACCTCAGATACTCTACCATTCTCCATGTGGTTCCTCTCTATGAAGTTACGGCCAAGGTCAGCCTTGCAGATCTTCTCCACGTGCCTCATGCAGACATTTAGGAGGTCATCTCTGAGCAGTCCCATGGATGGGCTCATGCTCTCCCCTTCCAGCAGCACGCTGTATGTTGGGAGGGATGGAGGGGGAACGTAATTCCTCATCAAAGCCCCAAACTCCTGCCAAAGAGAAGGGAGGAGAGGTTATTGAGGAACACAAGATGGCTTCCAGAGCAGAGATGGCTTCAAATGTTCTTGTTATACTTGTGCATTGCACTGGAGAAGATTAATGCACCTCACAGCAACCTGGGATTTGTCTTTGGGCCAAATTCTCTCTTTGTGGTAAATAAATAAAAGGAATGTGAGATCTCAGTTACCTGCAGGAAGAGCACGGAGTCACTGATCTGGTGGATCTGCTCCCTGTTCTCCTTGTCCTCCCTCAGAAGCTTTACCCTCTCTTCCAGCTCATCCACGATTTCTTTCACATTCTCTGTTGCAATCTTTTCCCTCTGGTCCAGGGCAGCCTTCACCTCATCCCTCTGCCTCTCCAGGTCACGGATCAGCTCTTTGAAATGCTGTTCCACGGTGGCTTTCTCATTGGTGGTGTAATTCTGTGGGGGGGGAAGAAGGGGCAGGGAGAGGAAGAAGCAGGAAAGATGGAGGAGAAATATAATATTAAATAAAGGGATACAGAGGGGAACATGTCCAAGCATTCTCAGCAGGAGAAATATAATATTAAATAAAGGGATACAGAGGGGAACATGTCCAAGCATTCTCAGCATTTAGACTGACTCCATTCTGGAGACTCCAGCACCAGAAAAGCTGTGCCAGGAGAACTGATGGTTGTTCTTGCTGCAAATCTGTGTGTGTGTATAATCTACAGGGCGTGCTGTCTTCCTGATTATAAGAGCATATCTTTTATTTCAATTAATAAGCTGCATTCTTAGGTGATATTTAAAAAACAGTCATTTGCTTTACAAATCACAGTTCTGCCTCCTCCAGAATTTGAGGGCCATGTTCACAACCATCTCAAAGGATAAGAGGTGCTGAAATGCTTTTTTACAAACCTGACCTTTTGGTCCCTCTGTAAATACTTCTCAGAAGGACTACAGATGGTAACTACACTCAGAGTTTAAATTTCTAGGTCAGGTTCCCAATAATAATAATAATAGTAATAATAATAATAAGGCAGACAAAAAGCAGAACTGGCAAGGCAATTTGTGTGCACCACATAAAAGGGAGAAGAATGGCTCTGCCTATTAATGCTATGCAAATTTCCTGGGGTGTCTCCAAATAGTTTTCACTGGGCTATTCAGTTAGGGTGCAGATGAAAGAAAAAAGAACACTATCACTTTATTCTGACACTTAGAGTGGTGAAAGAGTTATAAAGGAGCCCTGTATCAGTATGGAAATAAGCTGCTCCACTATAAACAAGATGTTTGCTGGTGTAACTGCATCTGCTCTTGTTGCTTTATCATTGTTTGGAGCAATCTGAGCCCTCCTGGAGGGTTTTTTTATGTGTGTGGTCTGTCAGGAGAAGAAAGCAGCACCTTAGTTTGTGCATCAGCCCTGGCTGGTGATGTCTGAGGAACCAGAAGGGCCTCCAAGCAGGGAGGTGCCTCAGATCATTTTGTAACAAGGCTGAGCAGCTGCTTCTTCATCTCCTCTGTGGGTGTCGCAAGACAACCTCGGGAGGAGCTGCTGTTGATGTTTCCAAGATTTGGCGTGAGTGAGGTCTGGAGAGTGATGAGATAGAGCCTGGGCGAGGAATGGGGTGAGTGAGAGATGTGTGTGTGTCACAGAACTTGAGGAAAGGAGGAGAGGGATGTGCAAAAAGTGGGGAAGGGAGTGACGTATAAAGAAGTGAACTCCAAAGGCTGTCCCATACCTTGATACGGTCCCTCTCCTTCTGCCACTTATCCATTTCATCTTCTACCTCGATGATCTTCAGCTGCAGCTGCTCCTTCTGCAGTGAGAGCTCAGCCTGTGAAGAGAGAAGAATGCCATGAAGTGAGGAGGGTGGCTTTACTTCAAAGCCATTCTGTGCTTCCACTTAGGGCTTTGGTCCTCAATGATTATAGCTGGGAGGAACAGGTTCTTGGCACTGCTTGAAATGGAGATCATGTGCTGACACTGGGCAGCATCCCAGAGCTTCTGGCTGGGTCAAGAGATTCAGCTCCCTCAGCAAAGAGAGGAGCAGCAGGAGCAGCACCCACCTCCCCAGCTACTGTCATGGTGCTGCTTTTAATCCCCTGGCAGTCAGTGGCTGGAGGGGGAAGAGCCCTGTTTCAAAATTGAGCTGTGTGAGCAGTGAAGGGCCCATCCCAGGGCGTTGTCTCTGCAGCAATAACAGTTCTTCATCTAATTAGGGAATGACGTTTGACGAGTGTTGCAACAAGAGGACGAAGCCTCCGGCAGGAATTCTGTTTAGACAGGATTGTGGATTAATTTGCTCCGAATTGAGAGCTTTCATGTTATGATGAAGCTGGGGAATGCTTGGAAAAAAAATTTAAAAAAAAAAAAGAATAGCCAATACAAAAGGAGGAGGGAGGAGGTGCAGTCAGCCATGCTTGGCTGAGATCAGCAACTTCACTGGGGTTCATTTGCCTTTTGTTTTGCACTGGCTTCCCAGGGAGGCTCAGGGCACTCATAGAGTCATAGAAGGGTTTGGGTTGGAAGGGACCTTCAAGATCATCTAGTTCCAAACCCCCTGCCATGAGCAGGGACATCTCCCACCACATCAGGTTGCTCAGTGTTTTATCCAGCCTGGCCTTAAACACCTCCAGGGATTGAGGGGGCATCCACAGCCTCTCTGGGCAACCTCTTCCAGTGTCTCACCACCCTCACAGTAAAGAATTTCTCTTATCTCCAGCCTAAATCTCCCCTCCTCCAATTTACATTCATTAATCCTAGTCCTGCCATCCTGTACCCTATTGAATATTCCTACCCCAACCCTTCTGTAGCCTCCTTTAGGTATTTAGAAGCTACCATGGGGTCTCTGAGCCTTTTCTCAAGACACATCAAGCTGAGAGATGGAACTCAGCTGAACTGGAGAGGTTCATGAGGGTGGCAATACATGGAGAACACATTTTAAGATCCTTCTGTGTGCAGGTCAGTCATGGCACAACTGTAATGACAGGGAATCTGGCTGGCAGAGACACCCCCAGAGCTCTGTAGGTACCATGCAGTTGGCAGACATGATCTGTATCCAGCAAATTCTGTTGTTTTAGAAAAGTTCTAAAAACCTGCTGTTCATGGCAAATGGTTGTATTGCCCCAAAGCACTTGTATTTAGGCCAACAGTTGGAGGCAGGGAGGTGAGGGATAGGATCATAGGATAGTTTGGGTTGGAATGGACCTTAAAGATCATCTAGTTCCAGCCCCCCTGCTGTAGCATTCTTTTCCCCCTCCCAGTTCTGCTAATTAATCCATTTTCATCTTGGAGTTTTGTGGATGTGGCTGGGAGCAACACAAACCCACATTAACA